>JACEGR010009079.1:0-29991 GCA_014170235.1 Listronotus bonariensis
CATATTTTTTCTGATTAGTTTTTGCACTGACAATTTAGTTGCTAATATTTCTCGATTTTTCTCCGGAAATTAAAGATAGAAAAAGTTACTTTCCACAATATTACTTATTACTTTTTTAAAGATTTTTGAAAAACCAATACATTAAAACAATAAAATAATGTAGGCCTCAAACTAACTGCACATAATCAATATTTTACTTAGCAGTATATCACAAAAATTACTATTCACTTTTAGGAGTGTTTATGTGTTGGTTAAGGGTATTTGGTATTAGAAAAATTACTAGTTAATACGGATACTTCAATACCTTTTAACTAAAAACCTAATTGTGCTATAGCAAATTGTCGGCTAAAAAATACTATTTAAGCTTTTGTACTTAGCCACCCTTGATCAATTAAAAAAAACTGACTTAGGACCATTAATACGATTTTGGAAACTTTAGGCCACTCTGTAGTGGCTATGAAGAACAAAAGAGTGCCACATCTATTTTTCCATGACTACTCTAAACCAAAATTGGTCGTTTTATTACATTTTTGGCACTTTAAATTAAAAATTAAAAATAAAAAAAGTTAGGGTTATTTATTGTACTCGAAATGTCATTCTTTATTTAAATAAGTGAAAATATACCGAATGATTCATTTAAAATAAGAGAGTTAAGTGGTCTCCGGTTAAACCGCAAGTGATGGAAAATAACTAAATAGGCGAAACAATAAGTGTTCTACCTACGCAATTTTATTTTATTATCATAAAAAATTCAAAAATTATTGGGGTAAACCACCGGCCAGGGACACCCGGTTACGAATTTACAAAACCTATAACAGTTCAGTCAAAACGGTGACTGAACTCAAGTAGTTTTTGTTTGCAAAAACAGTTACAAAGGCTATCCCATTTTGGTTCAAAAATTGACCATATGGGTGTAGTGTTTGTAACTCTATTTTGGGCCAGTTTATTTTACAAAGGCTCTTCTGTTTCAGTCTTCGCGTCGTAACTTTTTTCAAGAAAAATCGCAAGTAATGTTTTTTACAGTTTTTTATTGTTTTGCGCCGTTAGTTTGAGGGCCTACATTATTTTATTGTTTTAATGTATTGGTTTTTCAAAAATCTTTAAAAAAGTAATAAGTAATATTGTGGAAAGTAACTTTTTCTATCTTTAATTTCCGGAGAAAAATCGAGAAATATTAGCAACTAAATTGTCAGTGCAAAAACTAATCAGAAAAAATATGAAAATTTTATAAAAGAATTGTGTCGCAGTGCTGACACTAATTGGATAATAATAAAAATGTTTAATAAATGTATGCGTTATTAATTTCGCAAACTACATACATATGTCAGATAGGCAAAAAGAATAAATGTTCACTTTAAAAACAAGGATCTACTGGAAACAATAACTGTTTAGCCAGTATAGATGTCAAAATTCGTTTAAATATCTGAAGTTACTTTTGAGACCATCCAACCTAATGAAACAAGGTTTAAATGTGGTAATTATTATAAATTATAAACATTTTTATCGAATTCAGGTGGCTTGAGTATTTAGTTTAATACAATGCAATAAAGATACAAAAAAAAAAACTTTTGCTTATTTTGGGTCTGGATGACAGCTTCTTCAGCCAAGATCTATCACGACTTTTTTCTGATGTTTGTGATAGTAACATTAATGTGCTCCTAGAAAATGTGCAAATTTACTTAACTGGAAGACGTATTAATTATTTTTATCAACAATGGAGATCTAATAAATACGGAGAAAGGGCTAGGGAACAGAATATTGAAATAATTAAGATAAAGACTAAAAAATTTAAAAAAACAAATTCTAGTATATCTAAATAAAAATCTTGTTGTGATAACACCTGATATAAAAAGAGCTTTTAAATTAAGTCACGTAGATGAAATAATTTGTATCGACACCAGTGATTCTTGTATCCAGCATCACGTATGTCGCTTCGCTATCCTTAAAAAAAACAAATTTAAAGAAAATGTTTAGAGTATTACATTTAAGTAATAATGACTTTGGTCTACCACCATAAAAGAAAACAAACTGTTTATTTATAGTTTTTGCGCTACAATAGTGCTGAAAGTTTTATACAACCTTTATTTAAAACAATTGTTTCTAAAGCGCATAGGTCATGAGATGGTTGACCGTTACGTTACTTTCTTTTCCTACGACTACATGTGAAAATAGTAAATAGCACACTGTTTTCATGCATAAAAATGCCTTATATCACACTAGTGTTGCAAAGTACTTTACAACACTAGTGTTGCAAAGTATAATATAAAGCTGTCATCGCTGTCATTGTTATTTAAAATAAATTTGGATTATCAGGCTGTCAATGGGATTTACATTGAAAAAGCCATGCAATATTTTTTTATTGAGGACCTTTTTAATTCTTAAATGATAAAAAGCGACTAGGTAGGTGATTTTTGATATAAAAATATTGTTAAACAGTATAATATATCGCAGTAAGGAAAAGTATATATCACCCTAGTGATGCAAAGTTTTCAATTGTTTTCTTATTTTTTCCGTGAAGACAAACAACTTTTATTGTTTTTTGGTGAATAACTTGTGGTCGTAGGAAAAATTGTGTACATTACTTGTGTAAAAAAATCACTTTCTTACACGCGTGGGTTTGTCGCACTCGGCTGACGCCTCGTGCAACAATATTCCCACTCGTGTGAAATAAGTCATTTTCCACCCTTGTAATGTAATATACTATAAAACACTATTTTTAAATGACTGAAACAGCATAAATAGAGACATTTTGCACCTCTTAAAATAACAGGCTTTTTTAGCCTCCTTATGGTTACCGTTATTAAGCTGTAACGATTACGGCAGCAGGATTTTGCAGCCTCTTTTAAGAAATTTATCTTGCATCTGCGCCTTTGACACTTAACCTTATTTTTGCCTGTGGTTCACCGATTTTAAAGTTAACGAAAAATAAGTACTATACATTACAGTTCTTTTTTTCTGATTCTGGCCTTACAATCTAAGTGTTTTAGCCAATACAGTTCTTTTGATTTCGTTTTTTAAAGCTAGATATAAACAATACAGTATAAGCAACAAAACAAAACACAAAAATTAGGGTTAGGTTTGGTTGTAGAATAAAAAGCATGTGTGCCAAATTGTAACATGTAAATTCATTACTGATTCAAAACATCCTTAAAAGTGCAAGTATGTTTTAATTTCTTTATATTATTTTATTTTTCTAACTGCTATGAGCTGTTGGTTAATTAGAGCCTATATATCAATAATATTTTAATAAATACGGTATTAAAATTTAAACCTTTATAAATAATTGATATTAACATTTCTACAATCCGGCAACCACGCAGCTTAACAATAACGATAACGATAAGCTCTTCGGTATTCATCTGTAATTAAAGGAGTCCGGTATGGTTAATAACGATGACGAATCATGTTTGAGTTACTGCGCAGTCTCAGAATAACGTTAACCACACCGGAATTGCAAAATAAGAGGTGCATTATGTCTCTAATATTTGTTTATAAAATTGCCTTAAATTTAACTTACAAACGCTACACCAATATGGTAAATTTTTGAACCGAAAGAGGGTAGACTTTGTAACTGTTTTTTGCAAACAAAGACTACTCGAGTTCAGTCACCGTCCTGACTGAACTGGTCTAGGTTGTCTAAATTGGTAATAATTATTATTAACTTTATATTTTGTAAGAAAAAGTTACCTTTACAGAGTTTTCCAAAAATGTTTCTGATGTTGAAGATTTTTTCCTGCTAAAACAATGAGAGCAAAATTTGGTACGATATCCATCCTTAAATAATATCAAATTTACTGACGTTTGAAAAAAATAAATGCATAATTGGACATCCAGTGCTTCTGGTCCTGTTTCTAAAATAAATTTTATCCAACACTTACATATAATATCTACATAATTGATCAGATTTTGAGGATATAAAGTGTACTATAAGTCACTAGTGAGCTAAAGTACCCTTTAGCTCACTAGTGACTTATACTAATTCTTTATTACTTCCAACATTTCACAATTAAAAAAATAACATAAAACAACTAATATATTATACTACAATTTATTCGTGTTTATATTAACAGTAATTGTTATCTTAGATTTATCTTGGACAACGTTACATTGTGCGGAGTGTTCTTCAGGAAGTCTTTCAGCTCTAGTACTTGCCTTGGTGCGCTCTTCACCCTGTATTCGTCTTGCAATCTCAAACTTGTTAGAGATGCAATCTTCTAAATATCCTTTTGCCACGGTAGAAGACTTCCACCCGCCATGGCGTTTAAGGTTGGTGATATCGGCCCCAGCGTTGACTAGAAGTGTCGCTGAAGAACGCCGCATGCTATGACCACTATATAAGATTTCATCAGGTAGTTGCAAATAATGAGCAACTACTCTCGGAATTTTCGAAATTTTATTTATTCCCACGCATTGCCTAGTGCATTTGCCATTTTGAAAGTTGACAAAAAATCTTTTGTGAGGCATGTTCTCTGGCCTTAGGGACACATATTTTCTAAATAATTCAAGCACATTTACCAAAAATCCTTCTTTTAAAATTGTAAAGCTTCTCGATTTGTTCGTCTTGGTATCAGGTATAGAAACATATATGTACTGGCCTTTATCTACTATATCTTCAATACTTAAGCGAGTTAGTTCGTCACAACGGCATGCACCAGCGATTCCCAATATCAATGCAACCTATAAAAATCCGAACAGATAAATATTTAATACCAGAAACTAAAGTAAATTCATACCTTTGACATTAAGTGCTCGTCGTCAGGTGCCTCAGCCAAAAATTTTTCGATGTATTGCCTCTCCAGAATTTTTGCCTTTTTCGGTTTGAAATTTCTTGAATTGCTCTTCAAATAAGCGACAACTTTTCCATACCTCCCTATATCCACGTTCTTATATACTTTTAAGGTCGTTTTTATCATTGAATACTTGGTCCACATTGATGAGGGAGCAACTTTTTTGATAAAAACAGAAAGTAAGCCATAATAACATCTTCATTTATAGTACCAACTCCTCGCCTTTTCCTCCAGGCTTCAAAATCTTCAAATTCTTTATTGTACGTTAGTTTTGACTTCTCTGGAATTAAACTGCATGTCGCTACCGCAGCTTCTTCCAAAATTTCCGCAGGAACTTCACAATTTTCCATTTCGCAAAGCATTTTTATGTTTGTCTACAAAGTTGTTTACTAAACAAACCCGTAGTTACCAACAAAATGCATTACAACCAAACAAGCTTGCTTTCCAAAAAATACAAAATTTTGTTGCTGGTGTTGACAATGACAAGTAACAAATAATGGATGACGTTTTCAAATTATTTTCGATATTAAAAACGATTTATACGAAAGTGTTGGATAAAATTTTGTATTAGACACGTGAGTTATTACATATAAGTCACTTAAGAAAATTACCCTCTCGCCCTTCGGGCTCGAGAGTTAAACTTTTCTTGCGTGACTTATAATAATATGTAATATAACTCACTTATCTAATAAATAACTATTATCATCCAGTTTTCAAATTTATAAAAACCTAATTATTGTTTTTCTCATGTACACAAATATTTTATTGAGTGATGAAAACAATTATTATTCTTTGCATTTGAAAACAAGCCCCTGCAATAAAAACAGCATTAGTAGCCAATGGATTTTCACACCGCGGTTTACAACAACATTTATATTTTTAATTGCAGTTTTATGAAGTGATTTAGACCACAATGACTAGCAATTTTTTTCATTTGTGTGTTTTGTGTAATGCTGATGATGCTGTATGGGTTAAATTTGTCATTGTCGTGCATTTTTATTAAAAAATATAGGTGGTTTCAAACAGTTTAATAAGGTTGATAGGGGAGTTCCGGGAAGCCTCGCTTAGTTATTCCAATTTTAATATTATAAAGGATCTGTAACATACCTAGGTCGCTAATAAAAAAACGTTTATTGTTTAAATATGTTGTTTATATAAAGATTTGCCTAAATTTTGCATTATTAAACATTTTTGGTAAACTTTATGTCTTTAAGACCCACCGCGCTTGTTCCTGCTCCGGTGGGGTCGACAGCGTTGATCACCGGAGTTAAGCATTGTGGAGCGAGGAATGGGTGATCGCCGGCAGCGGCGCAACACGATGTTCTCCTAGGGGGTCAGCGGACGGACAGAGCAGCAACCATCCAAGTTATGGAATAAATGACGTGTGAATGGGAAGGAGTAGGGTCAAGGCACAATAAGCCTTTAGGCTGCGGCGCACCACCTAGGGGGTCGGTGGTCGAACCTCCGTCGGAAGACCCGAAAGAGGGGGAAGTCCCTATCAATGGACTGAGATGCCCAATAGGTTAAATAATACCACCTAACCAGGGTGGACAAGGGCGCCCACGAATGAAGATATTTTGTACTCTAAAATATTTTGAAATTTATCAAACCATATATAACGTGTTATCTAATATTTATAATCCTAGACATACAAATTCTACTAAATACTAAAATTATAAGACTCGAAGATAACACCCAACATAAAAAAATGAAATCATTGGCGTAGATAATTTAAGCAAATTATATCGACAAATTGTAAATTTTAAAAAGTTATCTATATTTTTTAATAACTATAGCCAGTTTGATTTTTTTCACTTCATTTTTTAGATGCTTTTAGTTATCAGAAAAAGGTAGATACTTTAGCAAAATTTGGAATTTACCGACAAAACTTAATTAAATCTACGAAAAAATAAAAGCAAAGGATTCGCTTTTAAAATTTCGATTTTTTCTGGGGGCTAGGGATACCTAATTCAAAAAAATCTACTTTTTGCAAATTTAAAAATTAAAATTTTCTTTACCAAAGTGTTCCTCGTAAGACCACTAGCATCTGATATAAATTCCACTTTCTAGATATAGTAATTTGAAAATATTATCTACGCCAGTGAATCAAATATTTTTAACTCATTTTACATAAAAAGAAACTAGAAAAATTACATATTTTGCAATACTCGGCTCTCTTGCAAATATAGTAGCAAATATGGTTTGATGCCACCTTAGCCAGAGCAATTTCCTCTCAATGGTCTTATCCGATAATGCATTTTTTTCTTTAAAATTGCATTTTTTAAAAACCATTACAAAACATATCTAATATTTTTATAATGCATAATAAATACAATTAATCACTTACATTTTGATAAAATAATGCTGCAAATAAATATTATGCGTTGGTTACTTACCTTTAAATTTTCACAGAAGCAAAATTACATCAACTTCTACCAAAACATTTTACGCAATTGAAGGATTAGGTCTCGGTCACGATAACAGAGCGTAAGCGTCGAGCGAAAAGTTTCAAATCTCTTTTTGTTGCCGGTAATGACTACAATATTTTGTGGTAAACAGCGTCTTTAAACCAGTTTATATACCTTAAGAACGTTCCGCGGATTATATTTTTAATTAAAATACTGCTTTTAGATGGAGCACCTACACCAGATATGGGCAACCTTTGACACGTCGCGGGCCAAACTTTAGTGTGCAAATACATTCGCGGGCCGCGTTTAATAGTGTTCATTTAAAAATAGTCTCTCAATAATACTACTATCCTAAACTTTCATTTTCTTTTATTTTTAACTGATACATGACGTTTCGTGTAGTGTTTATCTCTAACCGCTTTTAAATGATAAATAAACGTGAAAACGGAGGGAGATTGACACCGTCAGGAAAGTCGAGTATCAGTAAAAATAAAAGACAATGGAAGTCCAAGAAAATAGTATTATTGAAAACATAATAGTGTGTTCTTAATTATTTGCTATAGATATTCAGACATGATATAATACGGCAATGCCATTATATTATTGATTTATTAAAATAACAAAATGAAATGGTAAAAATATGTCCAACATTAAAATTAAATCTTTAAATTTCAAACTGTTGCACTTATTTCGCTCGTCGAAGGAATCACCTTGGTAGTTTAAATAGAAGTGAACTAAAATAATTTGGGCCATCCACTCGCTTGTATAGGCAAAATAAAGGGCTTTGATATTTGGCTTCTGTCTGTCTGTGATGATCGCCGCCACTCGGCTTGCTCGTTCACTTGATGCTGTGAGTTTGAGTAAGTAGTGTAATTTTTTTTTAGTAGGTTTTTTCAAAAGTCTCGTCGCGGGCCGGATCAAATTATATAGCGGGCCGGCGGTTGCCCATATATGACCTATAGGTACTGAAACGCCCTTGAAGAGCCTCATTTTCAGTGGAAAAAAAATAAAAATAATGGAGTTTCGGAATTCGGAACTTTTAAATTTGATTTATTTTTCTTCTTTTTTATTCCTTAAATATATTTTCAGGTTTATTAACAAAATACTTAACATTTGTTTTTTTTATTTTTCTTATTTTGATAATAACAATCGCATTTTTTATGTGCTAATAACCCCGTAAAGTACATTTTTCTAGACATCATCCGAATCGAATAAGCTATCGCATATATTTTTAGAAGCTTTATTTCTATTTTTTTACGTTTTTGAACTTGTTGACTAGACTATAGAAGGGCAGTGGAATTGTGTTTTGCAAGTGTGTGGCTACCACTAGTTTCAAAAATGTTTAATTTCTAGGAGCTTTAAAAAATTCACCTATCACTAGCACACTACCCCACTGCTACGTCACTCGCTTGCCACTTCAGTAAGAGTTGTCATTGCAGGAGTAATATCGTGACGTTGCAAAATAAAATAGAGTACTACATGCACAAGTTTATGCTAAATCCACTTCTGTAGAAAATAGTGTAACCCCTATTATAATATAATATAAATGATAATTTATTTAAAAAAATACCTGCTTGGTCATTACTTTTTTGGGTTTTTCAGGTAGGTGGTAGAGGAGCTTTCCTCGCCTGAGGAGGTACCACCCCACTCACCCTTTAAAGGACACGTGAAGTCTTAACGGACGTTTCGGGTTCTGGGTTGTGTGAGTCATTTTTCCTTCTTCCTTCTCTTTCTTTTCTTTTTTTTCTTTTAATCCCCAAAACTATGTACAAATGAAGGGAGCACATCTGGAAGTAAAATATTCCGGAGGTAAAATACCCCTCCATTCGGATCTCCGGGCGAGGGGTGCATCGGGGAGGCCTTCATCGAGAAGTTTAATTTCGTTTGCAAACATATGTGGGCTTAACACCAATATAAACTTCGTTCAACATCACCTTCAGTCATCTAAGCCCCACATACTGTTTCTAACGGAAACACAAATATGTTCTAAATCTTCAACCAGCCACCTTCTCTTCCCAGGCTACGAACTTATTTCGTCTTTCCGCCCACATGGTGGCGTATGTGCGACGTTCGCAACGATCTGGCTTGTGCTCGAGTTTTCAATCTTGAATCGTATAGGCCTGATATCCTTTAGCTCAAACTTTCCATTAGGTCTTCAACTAAATTTATTTGCTGTTTGTACCGGTCCCCATCTAATAATTCCTATGTCGAATTCTTTGACTTTCTTTCAACAAAGATCGATAGCATAATTTCTCAGTTTCCATCGGCTGAAGTAATCGTGCTTGGCGACTTCAATGTCCATAATAAGGATTGGCTGGGCTCTCGAAAAACTGACCCCCAAGGCAGAGCAGCCGAAATCTTCGCAGTCAGTAACTCTCTTACCAACCTTATTATGAAACCCACCTATTTTCCTAGAGCCCCAAATCATAGTTCAAATCCCCTAAATCTCTTTCTTACTACCAACCCAGAACTCTATAAAACATCTGTCACAGCACCCCTAGGTCGCTCAGATCATGGCTTAGTTACTATATCTTACCCTGCACATCCCGAGGTAAATGAATACATGCCACCACGCACCGTATGGCACTACAACTCAGCCGACTGGGATGGCTTAAGGGACTTCTTCACCACTTACCCCTGGAATTCCATCTGCTTTTCTTCTCGTGATCCTTCTCAAATTTGCAATCAACTAACTGAATCAATTCAATTGGGCATTGAAACCTATATTCCACACATCAAGAACCCCAAACAATCCAATAACAAACCCCGGTTTTTCAAATCTTGTGGTAAAGCTAGAATTTTAAAAGTTTAGGCTTACAAGAAGTTTCTACAGGATCCTAATCCAGAAAGCCGACAGGCCAGCATTGAAGTAAGAAACTACTATAATCAAACAATTTCTAAAGCCAAAGACTCCTTTGACAATCGTATTAAAAACAAAGTTCTTTCTTGCTCAAATGGCAGCAAATCTTTTTGGTCCTTTGCGAAAAACATAAGTAGGAATTTTTGTACCAGTTCTTTTCCACCACTAACTTTGAAGAGAAATTATTTCTACCGCTAAAGGAAAGGCAGAACTATTTGCCAAACAATTTGCTGCCAATTCAATCCTTGAACCTCCCGTAAATCATCCAATTCCAGCGGTTACCCCAGTTCCTCATAAAATGCCCAATATTATTTTTAAAGTAAAACACATTAAGCGTATCCTTTCTTCCCTTAACAGCAAGAAATCGTCTGGGCTGGATGGCATACCAGCAGTCGTTTTAAAAAAATGTACTCCAGAACTTGCACCAATCTTAACTCGGCTCTTTCGAATTTCTTTCGACACAGGTATCTTTCCAGAGAGCTGGAAAGCTGCACGTGTTCAACCTATTCCCAAGAAAGGATCTTAATCCCTTCCATCTAACTATAGACCAATTTTCATTCTCTCAGTTCTTTGTAAAGTAATGGAAAAATTAATTAATTCACAAATTCTTAAGTACTTAGAAAAACACAAAATTTTGCATGACAGGCAGTATGGATTTCGCCACAAAAGATCTGCAGCAGATCTTCTTTCCTTCGAATCACACTGTTGAAATAAGTCTCTTGAGTTTCTAGGTGAGTCCCAGATCGTTGCTTTTGATATATCCAAAGCTTTTGACCAGGTCTGGCATGCCGCACTTCTTAATAAATTTTCCTCCTATGGTCTTTCAACTAAACTCTGTACTTGGCTCTCTAGTTATCTATCTGATCGACGTACATGTATGCAGTTATTGTGGACGGCCATTCTTCAAGCTTTCACCAAGTATATGCTGAAGTCCCTCAGGGCTCAGTTCTGGCACCAACATTGGTTCTCCTTCACATCAACGACCTTCTCTCGTCTACAACTAATTCCATTCATAGTTTCGCCGACGATAGTACCCTTCAATCCAGTTTTCAGGTTCCTAAACCCATCTCTAAACCTGACTTGGAAAACAAACGCAGAGCGATGCAGATATCTCTTTCGCAGGATCTTAATTTAATATTGGATTGGGGCGCCAAAAATCTCGTCCATTTTAATGCATCCAAAACACAATCATGTTCCCTGTCGCGAAAAGAGTCATCAAATACTCATCCTCTACTTATGAGCGGCCAAGTTTTACAGAAGACACCTTCAATCTTGTGGGCGTCACATTTGAAAGTAACCTTAACTGGCATAAACACATTGTATCTATAGCCACGGCAGCTTCAAACGCTTGGATTTCTCTTTCGAGCCAAAAAGCATTTTTCCGCTTCTAATTTATACACTTTATATGTGTCCCAAACCCGACCTCACTTGGAATATTGTTCCCATATCTGGGGCATGGCGTCCCCCACAACCCCAAGCATTCTTGATTCTATTCAAAGAAGAGCTATTCGTCTCATTAATGATCCTTCACTTACAGAAAGGCTTCCTTCTCTTGCCCATCGTCGGGCTGTGGGGATTTATCGCTTTTAGAGGTACTTCCATGGCTTCTGCTCTGAAGAATTGTCCAGTATAGTTCCTCCACTCACGGTTCCCAACTAGAGGAACTCGTGGTTCCGCGCGTATGCATCCCTATACGGTCCAACTGGACAGGCCCCGGAACTTATGACTTTGTTCTTTCTTTTATCCCTAGAGTTTCTAGATGGAACCTGCTGCCCGCGGAGGTCTTTCCTTCCCTCCCCAAATCTTCAAGTATTTAAGTCCCGTGTCAACAAACCCTCACTCACTAAGACACCCACGGTACGTTAGTATTTAGGCTTTAAGCCTACGTGGACTTATTCAAAGATAAAAAAAAACCTCTATGCACCAACATTTGTTTAAAGCTGCATCCAGACTTGTAACAATTCGCCGCGCCGCTCCACGCCACATACTCCCCACATAGCGCGGACGTGGACATGGATGGAATTCATGCGTTTTAAGGGATGAGCAAAAGATTTGCCGGTGATTTAGAGGCTTATTGGCTTTGGCGTCAAAGACCCGCGCAAGTAGGTTGGTTACTTTGGACGGATGTTTGGCGAATTGTTGCAAGTCTGACCGCTGCTTAAGATATTTGCGTTTGGTAACCCCACAACGTTTATAAAAAAAAAAAAACTTTTTGGTCATCTCTGGTTGACCAACAAAAATAATTTAGTAATTCTTCGAAAAAAAATATTTATTTATATAATTATTATCATTTTTTTTTTGTTTTTGATTAAAAAATGGTAAAGGCTTAACTGGTCTTAGTATTTTTGCCATTCAAGGTAGGTTTGAACACAAAAATAACTAGTTATTCAATAAAATTTCTTGTTTTAACAAACTGAAAATAAAACTTAGCGGCCAACACAATTTATTTTATTTTGACAGGTTATTTTTACAGGAAAAACAATTTATCTACTTTTCACTTTTTAGAATTTATCTTTATTGCAACATTTAACTCACACAATGTTATCAACAAAGCGCAAACCAACTAAAATTAAAAAATATTCGTCCATTGTGGTCTAAACACAAATTTAAAAAACAAATGTTGTCATAAAATGGACTATAAAAACATGAGATACAACTAAAATTTATTTAGAGTTGTTTTTTAATACCTTTTCAAATGTCCATAATTTAGGCTAATGAAACTTTAACTTTTTTGAAATTCATAAAAATAAAAAGAAATATAATAATATCTCAAATAAATTCTTTATTACAGTGTTTTTTAAATTTATAAAATATTTTAGGATTTTTAAAATAATAAAATTATTTAAATCGGCCTTTGTCTTTTACGCCAAATTTGTGTAATTGCTGATTTCATGTATTCGGCAATATTTTGCTTAATTCGTGAAATGAGCAATCAAGTTGCTGCTTTCTTGTAAAAGGCAAGACTGTGTCTTAATACGTAAACTCGACACATATACTGTATAAGCAACAGTAAAAGATATAATGACTAGTAAGGCAACAACAAAAGAAGTACGATTAGTAATCCAATTCGAAATTTTCACATGCCGGTAGTCGCGATTGACCGTTTCCACAAATTGCCTATGAACGACTTCGTTTAGTTAATTTTATGTATATTTGCCGAATAGGCGAAATTGGCAATCAACAAACTTAACGCAAACAACAGTAAAAAGCACCGGAACCGGTAAATAAAACTGTCACATTGGGGTGGTCATGGTTAATTCTAGTTAGTTAAATCTTTTTTTAATTCGCTTTATTAATGAATTTAAAAATAGAAATTTAACTAACCTGAACTAAACCATGACCACCCCAATGTGACAGTTTTGCATAACCGTCTTTGGCGCTTCCAATCAAGCAAAAATATCGGTTTTAGTGCTTTTTACTGTAGTCTACTAAACGCAAGTTTGGCACAACAATTTAATTTTTAAATATTCATATCTCAGTTTTTTATGAAAATATGTAAAAATACATATTATATATGTTGGTAATAAAATGTTTAAAATACGTACCATCTTAGTTTCAATTTCGAAACAATCATTGTGCCTATTTCGTGAAATAAACAATTTTAATTAAAACATTTGCCTATTACAAGAATCGGCAACTGCTTATTTTACGAATTAAGCAAAAATTTTCTAAATGCAGGACATCGGCAATTACACAAATTCTATGTAATATATTTATATTTTTATATTTTAGAATTAAAGACTTCAATGCAAACTGCAATAAGTGTTATAAGCAAAACTTAATAAAATGGTCATTTTTATTGTTTTCTTCTTTTCATAAAATTACACAATACCTCCTTCCCAGGTATTTGAAAAGCACAAAAAAAGTTCTCATTCTTCAATTCCATCATCAGTCTCACCCGTAGGACAAACCTTGGGGGCTCAGTAAATGTCCATTAGACATGTATGAAACACAGTGAAATAGAAAGGATGTCGCATCCAAGGGGGGTGCCATGCCCTCCCCTATGACAGCCCCTGCAGTGCACAGTATCTTCTTTACGAAATTTAAGCGTAAAATATCTTTTAAAATAAAGATCCTTATTTTTAAACATTTGTTTTTTTAACTTACATTTAATTAATAAGTAAACAAGTTTTATTTAATTTTTTAAAATGTATTTTACTTCAAAGCTTTTCTTGCATTTATTTACATTATTCGTTCATGTATTCCTTTTTGAGTTTTAAAAATGTTCAACTTATAAAGGTATCTGATGCAGCGACAAACAAATAATGAATTCAAAGCGGTAGCTAAATAGTATTTTAAAATACAGTTTAAACTAAAAATGGAATAAAGAGTGTAAATTTTAAATAAAACTTAGTTTGATGTAGTTATGAAAACTTTGTAAAGAGCTTGTGTAAAAAATAAATGCATTTAAATATATATTACTTTAATAATTTTTAGCATGTTATGGTTTTTCTAGTTAGTTATCAAGTTATTAAAATATTTTTAGGACATGCCTATTTAAAAACCCTACAACTCTTATATGGCTGACTCTAAAAAAATTGCTTTTATAAGTCGGTATTTTTAAAAACATTATTGACTTTTAGTTTATGTCTTGGTTCATAAAAATATTATAGTGGCTTATATAATATATTAATATTAAAATAAGATTTTATGAGGGAAAGGTGATGAGGGAATGACGAAATGAAACAAAATCGTCAACAGCTGATAAGCATTAATATCTTAAGAACTGTAAATAGTACTTTATTACTACCGAAAACATACTGGGTGCCCACGAGATTTCTAGCAAACCTGCTATATTCTTGAGAAGTTTTACAAGTGTTAATTTTGAAATTTTGGTCGGATGTATGGTTGGATAGGATGCAGATTCTTAATGTGTCAGATTTTATGTTGCACGTCCAGTTTAACCGGAAGTGCTCTCAACTTTGCTATTTTAAATGGAACACTATATATATATATATATATATATATATATATATATATATATATATATATATATATATATATATATTTCTAAAAATCCGTTCTACAGGCAATTGTAAGAAAATACATGTACTTCATATAATAGTTATACCTATCTTAATTAGGTTTGGCGGTTAACATGACATTTTCGAAAGCCATTTTCTCAAAAACTAATTAAGATAGATATAACATGTGAAACATGTATTTTCTTGAAATTGCCTATAGAATTAATTTTAATACTGGTATAATTTCTTGGAATCCAAAAAAATACCATTCATGTGTGTGCAGGGTAAAGGTGCGCATACGTGCGCACAATTCTCCCTTCGTGATTTACATCTTAAAATTATTTTTTTCATTAAAACCAATCATTTATTTGTTATTTTAATTTGTTCGAAACAGGCATATTTAAACAGTTATTTGTAAAAGACAATTGGAGAAAATAAATAATAGTTTAAAAAACTAAAAAACACGCTTTTATATGCAACCGAACTAAAAATTAGAAAATAATTTTTCATTACAAAGAGTTTGTCACTTCAGAGTAAAAAGCGTGGGATGCATTTTACTATTTTTTCATAACTTTTCCCTCATAGATATTTGCAAATAGAATAATTATAACATTTAATATATTAAGCACCTCACGCTTTTATTCTGAAGTGACAAACTCTTTGTAATGAAAAATTATTTTCTAATTTTTAGTTCGGTTGCATATAAAAGCGTGTTTTTTAGTTTTTAAACTATTATTTATTTTTCATTTTTAGTTCGATATATCAATTAGTTTTCTGCGGTCATGTGATATTGAAATGTTTTACGAAATACAAAACCAAATTTTTAACTAAAGTTAAATATTTAAAAATAAATGCTCCAGTTTATTCACTAAAAAATTCCTTCGCCATTTTGTCAAGAGTAGTATTAGGACACAGAGGATCTGTAAAGGAATTTATTTATCCTGGCGGTCCTAATCAGGATAACGGGATACTGTTTCTAAATTATTGCATTGTCATCGGTCCTTGATACGTGTGCAAAGTTTCAAAGAAATTGAATCGCTGGGAGTTGGTAAAAATTAGGCTCAAAGATTCCGTTACATAGATAGATAGATAGATAGATAGATAGATACAACCCAAGCTAATAAAAGCGTGTTCAAAAATCAAATTAAAAATGCGATTTATCGCCTTATTTGCTGTAGCTAAATATTTATAAGAATCCTTAGAAAATAAAGACATGTGACACACTATCTTCTGGTATTACGCAATGGATCCAAATAATGCCCACACCCCACTCTATACCCTGTTCACTATAAATTAAGAAAAACACCTGAACAGAAAATGTATTTCATTGGTTTAAAAAGTAAGTAACCCTAGTTACCACAATAAAAAATGTATTTTATTGGTTTTAAACTACAGTAATCGGAGTTACTTACTAGGTATTCATTATCAAAATATAGTGGCTATAGTTTAGTAGAACGTGACAGGGTTGTCTGTTTTAAGCCCCCCTCCATGTGACATTTTGCGATTTTGCTTTTCTTTATATTTGCTTGGAATTTCTTAGTGCGCCCTCGCTCATTTTAGCGTATACGTTCACACTGCACGAATTTGTTTATTTTCTTCGCATTTGTAGGATAGACTTTACGTACAATAGTTAGCGCTGACAGAGTGCGCAGACAATTCCTTGCACCAAAAAACCTGCTACTTGATCAACCATCGTTTGCAATAATGCTGGTTTTTCCAGAAAATTTTAAACTTTTTTGTACAATAAATAAACCCCGTATATAACAGTGCTGTATCCGTTAGCAAAAAATACGTGCAACTGCTGATTAGTTTAGATTGTATTTTATTTATTTTCAAACCATACATTTTTGTCTGGAACTACTAAACTTTCCATCCACGTTTGGTTGGCCATATTTAAATACAGCCAGAGGCACGTATGTACACATGTACGTTCGTGTATCAATGAAACACGATTGTGGTGATGTTAAAGAACAAAGCTGTCGACTATTTCGGTTTATCGGATCGATACAGTATTGTTGTGTAAATCTGAGGCCGTCATTTTTTCATTTTGATTTAAACCGAATAATTTAATTTTTTGGCAAATATTGGTACATTTATTTGATTAATGATTTACACTGTTATTAAAATTATATAATTGAATTAAAAGCAATTAATCTTATTTTAAACAAATATACAATATTCTGTTTATTTTTCCTTCAAAAACATCAAAAAAGTACTCTGTATAATATCGAACATTAAGTAGTTTTATTAACTTAATGACATTAACGGCTAAATAAAATTTATAGAAAATAGCATTTTATTTGTCAGAGTACTTTATTTATACGCAAGCTGTGGCAAATTTTCTACTGCAATGTACAAGCTACATTTTAACACAGTCAACGTACATTAGCCGCAACACGATACATTGGATGGTAAAAGCACAAAGCTTTTCGTTTGTTTTGGATATATCACAGCTACACAATAATACAACGGACATCTGGGACCTCCATCAAATTGTTTTACTTGCATTTAGGTAACTTTATTTACTTGTAAAGAATAATGATAAAAATTGTGAGTTTTGCAATATTTTAATTAGGTTTATTGATGAAAAATAATTCTAATAATTAAAACCTAAAAAAATACGGGGACACATTTAACCTTGTGGGCGTCACATTTGAAAATAACCTTAACTGGCATAAACACATTGTATCTATAGCCACCGTGGCGTCAAAAAGCTTGGATTTCTTTTCCGAGCCAAAAGCATTTTTCCCCTTCAAATTTATACACTTTGTATGTGTCCCAAATTCGTCCCTCTCTGGAATATTGTTCTCATGTCTGGGGAATGGCATCCCCTACAACCCTCAGCATTCTTGATGCCATTCAAAGAAGGGCTGTTCGTCTTATTAATGATCCTTTACTTACTCAAAGGCTTCTTTCTCTGCCCATCGTCGAGCTGTGGGAGATCTATCGCTCTTCTATAGATACTTTTACGGCTTCTGCTCCGACGAATTATCCAGTATAGTCCCTCCTCTTGAAGCTCCCAACAGTGAAACTCGTGGTGCCGCACGAATGCATCTCTATACGGTCCATTGGACAGGCCCGAACTTCTCACTTTGTTCGTTCTTTTATCCCTAGAGTTTCTAGACTGTGGAACTTACTGCCAGCGGAGGTCTTTCCTTCCCCCCAAATCTTTAAGTTTTTAAGTCCCGTGTTAACAAACTTCCTCTTACCCTGCTTAAGATACCCACGGTACGTTAGTATTTAGGCTTTTAGCCTTCGTGGATTGCCCAAAGATAAAAAAAAATAAAAAAATAATAATAAAAAGTTCCTAAAATCTACACTTTTATACCACATTAATTTCATTTCTGTTAGTGCTTAGGATAAATAACTTAAAAATCTAAGAGAACATCATTATTAACAATTACCAAAGCGAAATTTTGATTCTTAATTACTTCAAATACAATAAAACTTATTTTTTTAAAGTAAAAATATTTACTCTAATTTTATTTTATTGTCATTTTTATTTAAACTCCGTTTGCTAGTTCGTGATAGCACATTTGAATATAATAAATTCTAAAATGGTATTAAAACAGGACGTGTATTTTACATTTTTTTAATGCTAACCAAACAATAAGCAAGTGGTTTTTTTAGGTATTTGGTCCGACATGACATAACATTTTAACAATGGTTTAGTTAAATATTTCTAGAAAATAAGCTTCCATTGTCGCAGCATGTTGGGTGTAAGTTTTACTATATTATTATGGGAATAATAATATAAGGCAGTGGTATTATTATAAGATTTTTTTTTATCTTTGGACAAACCACGAAGGCTAAAAGCCTAAATACTAACGTACCGTGGGTGTCTTAAGCGAGGTAAGAGGGAGTTTGTTGACACGGGACTTAAATACTTGAAGACTTGGGGGAAGGGAAAGACCTCTGCGGGCAGCAAGTTACACAACCTAGAAACTCTAGGGATAAAAGAACGAACAAAGTGGGAAGTTCGGGGCCTGTTCAGTTGGACCGTATAGGGATGCATACGCGCGGAACCACGAGTTTCTCTGTTGGGAACCGTAAGTGGAGGAACTATACTGGACAATTCTTCAGAGCAGAAGACATGGAAGTACCTATAAAAAGCGATAAATCCCCCACAGCCCGACGATGGGCAAAATATGCCAAAACTGAGCCCTGAGGGACTCCTGCATTTACTTGCTGAAAGCTTGAAGAATGGCCGTCCACAATAACTGATATACGACGATCAGATAGATAACTAGAGAGCCAAGTATAGAGTTTAGTTGAAAGACCATAGGAGGAAAGTTTATTAAGAAGTGCGGCATGCCAGACCTGGTCAAAAGCTTTGGATATATGAAGAGCAACGATCTGGGACTCACCTAGAAACTCAAGAGACTTATTCCAGCAGTGCAATACGAAGGAAAGAAGATCTGCTGTAGATCTTTTGTGGCGAAATCCATACTGCCTGTCATGCAAAATTTTGTGTTTTCTAAGTACTTAAGAATTTGTGAATTAATTAATTTTTCCATTACTTCACAAAGAACTGAGAGAATTGAAATTGGTCTATAGTTAGATGGAAGAGATTTAGATTCTTTTCTTGGAAATAGGTTGAACACGTGCAGCTTTCCAGCTTTCCGGAAAGATACCTGTGTCGTAAGAAATTCGAAAGAGCCGAGTTAAGATTGGTGCAAGTTCTGGAGCACATTTTTTTAAAACGATTGCTGGTATGCCATCCAGCCCAGACGATTTCTTAGTGTTAAGGGAAGAAAGGATGCGCTTAATGGAATTGGATGATTTACGGGAGGGTCAAGGGTTGAATTGGCAGCAAATTGTTTAGCAAATAATTCTGCCTTTCCTTTAGCGGTAGAAACAATTTCATCTTCCAAAGCTAGTGGCGGAAAAGAACTGGTACAAAAATTCCTACTTATGTTTTTCGCAAAGGACCAGAAAGATTTGCTGCCATTTGAGCAAGAAAGAACTTTGTTTTTAATACGATTGTCGAAGGAGTGTTTGGCTTCAGAAATTGTTTGATTGTAGTAGTTTCTTGCTTCAATGCTGGTCTGTCGGTTTTCTGGACTAGGATCCTCTAGAGACTTTTGTGAGCATGAACTTTTAAAATTCTAGCTTTATCACAAGTTAAGTTAATTATAACCTGTACATGGTGGGCCAAATTCGACGCTTTTGATAGGAAACTTATGTTTCTGTACGTTTTACAAAGAAACTGACCCCCATTTGCGAGGCTGAAATGTTAAGCCAAATTTACTAGTGAAAACCGCAATTCGATATTTTGCATTGTTTACTCACTACAGCTTGTTTCCTAATTCTTGGGTTTTCTTTAATCCTTTATAACTTTTTTATTTTTAAATATTTTTAATTCTGTAAAAACAGTTCTAAAGTAACTATTTATGCAGATTGCAGATATAATTTCAGTAGGGTAATTCATTTTTAATTTATTTATTTATTTTTGAAAATTTTAAATGGAAAACCCTGTATATTTTTTTACTATTTAAATGGTTAAAAAATTACCTTCACATTTTATATTTCTTCTTAGCCATTTCTGAGATATTGCATACTTTGTCATTTATGACTAATATTGGTTAGATAGTGGGCCATGAAAAAAGTAATTATTTTTAATAATAATTTAATAACGCAAATAAGGGTAAAAATAATACTAGTGCGTGTTGCGAGTAAACGACGTAAGATAGCGAATTGCGGTTTTCACAAGTAAATTTGGCTTGAAATTTGAGCCTTGCAAATGAGGGTCAGTTTTTTTGTAAAACATACAACATGAGTTTCTTATTAAAAGCGTCGAATTTGGCCCACCCTCTACATAGTTTAAAAGTTTTAAGGTTAAAGTTAATACAAATAAATAAAATACAAAGAAGGAAGACAGGAAAAATGTTTTAAGCAAACTTGATTGATTTAGGTTGCATAAATTATTGAGTTTTCAATATTTTTAACATACTTTTAAAATAAATATACTAGGTTTTTTTTATTAAGAAGTCTATAGATTGTTAATTAACCAATTCCTGTCATATTTGTATACGTTAGAACTATATTTCGAACTGGGCAGAAAGGCATTTGATGTATTAGTGTATCATGTACATTGAGCATTATTTTCCTTTCTTTGAAATCAAAAACTTGTTTACACAAAACATGCTTGAAATTCGATAATGCTTACATTTTTAACCGACTTCAAACACGAGGAGGTTGTTAATTCGCCGCTATATGTTTTTTGTATATGTTATGCGATTACTCTGGCGTTTGTGGGATGATTTTAAAAATTCTTTTTTATAAAAAAAATGCACTTTTGCGGTGGTCCCATAAAAACCCATATTTTTTCTCTCTGCCATACGTAGGAAAGATCAAGGGCGCATTCAGAATCGACAACCTTGGAGTAAAATGAACCCTTTTCACCGAACTAAAAGACAAGTGGATAGCTGCAACCCCGTGTGTATCGATTTGTTGCAGCCCTGCGTGTATTGGTTTATGAGCTTTTGAAATCACCAACCTACAAGCGGTTAGCTGCAGCCCCGTGTGTATCGATTTGTTTGCAGCCCCCTGTGTATCGATTTATAGGCTTTTGATAGACAATATAAGGAACTAAAGACAGAGCATAAGTCTGGATCATGGTTAGTTAAATATTTTTTAAATTCTTTAATTAAACCTCCATTGCTGTCAAAAGCTTATAAATTGATAGAAGCTGCAGCTAACCGCTAAAAAAGGTACGTGTAGTGTTTTTAGTAAATATATACCGATTTAATTGTAATAATAAGAAACTAAAAAGCTAAAAATAATAAAAAAATAATAATAAAAAAGTCGGATTATATAAGATTTTATACTTTTATGCAAAATGCTATTACCCGACTTCTTTTTTAAATATTTTTTTTTTTTTTTAATTTTTTTAGTGACTTTAACTAATTTTTTAAGTCGGTTCATTTTTTTAAAGTAATTATAGATTTTATTACACTTAGGCCGGATTTATAAATCAAAATTTAATTTTAGTATTAGTATTAGCATTAGTCACAAGATTTAAGAGCACACATTTAAATTGAGGTGTTTATAAATAAAATTTAATTGGAGTCGTATAGCGGGATGAGAGCAGGCAAATAAAAACCACTATTGTATTTATCCCTAATAATACTATAAATAAATATAAAAATATAAAACTATAAAATTTAATTTTCTGGTCTTAGGAAACGACCTTGAAATTCTCTAAAATCAAAAACTGAAGACTAAAATAGGGAAAAATATTAATTGCTTATGTGCAATAAAAAAGTAAAAACTGGTTACTCCTTTTTATTCAATTTTCATAACCCATTAATTAAATTCTGATTTATAAACTCGGCCTTACTATCACACTGCAAGGCACTGCTACGCATTTAAATAAAAAGTTTACTACCTATTCACTTAGCTATTAACTATTAATATAATTTGTAATGACTACCTAAAAGGAAAAAAGGACAATATTTTTATTATTAGTTTTATTATTTACAGGTAAAGTAATAATTTATTGTCAAGAAATCCATTAATACTCAATATTTCATTGTCGGTTTAAATGTACCAGCTTAAATGCTACCTATTTTTTTATATATTTTTTTAAATTTCTGCCAATGGGTAAATTCAGACATTTTTTACCGGGGGGACTTTTATGATCACGCGAGGGAAGGGCTCCAACAGCCAGCAGAAATAAGAAATAAATTAAAAAAAAAAGATCAAAAAGGGGCTTTTGATAGAAAAAAACAACCTTAATGCTTTTCTTGACGATTTTGTAACTGTATACTAAAAGATCGTATTAAAACTTTTTAATAAGTTATATCAAATTAAATTTATCTTGGGGAGAGGCGGACATTTTTGTCTCGGAGGAAAGCTCCCCCGGACCACCCCCAGAATTCAACGCTAGGGTAAATACATACGATCTAAACAACAAGCGATAATTAAGTATGTAGGTAATTCGAACATGCCTTTAAAACAACCGCCATATAACCATTTATTAAACTTAGACTTAGACATTTTTTCTTTAGGGTTTTTGATGTCACTATTCTATTAAATTTAATTTTCAATAAGGTATAATTTAACCCTATTTTAGCTGTTTGAATTTGTGAATTTTAGGTATTAAGAAACGTGACCCCGATGGTTTACGTCCCTTTACGAAGAACGTTCTTTTTCTTAGTTATCACGAATTAGAAAACGGACTATAATCCAGTCAGTAACAAAGTATTTTTTTAATTATTATAAATATGTCATAGGATGAACAAAATACTGTTATATCTTGGGGTTGAGGGAAATTATTAATCTGAATAATTATCTCAATAAATAAAAGTCACTAATCTAAGTGAGAGTGTATTTATTACTAATTTTTACCTAAAAGCAGTCGTACAGGTAGATCCATACATTGATGGTATAAAAACTAACTATTGTTAGAAATTATTGGAGACTTTTAGCAATATATTAAAATACGGTACCAACATATATAACACCTTTTCCCTAAAGAAAATACTTAAATTTTTAATATTTACAATTTTAAATAAAATTATATACATTAATTTAATCCTACAATTAATCGCTCAGGAGGCTTAATTTGGCTTCTTCGCCTTAACACTTTTGTTTGCGCACTGGACGATTGTATTTCACTATTATTAGGTACACTCACATCAACACTGCTATTATTGTCTAAACTATTGTCATTATCTATATCCGAGCGTTGAATAATTGAAACATCATTTTTTTTATTTGACTTGCTAATACAAAAGTTACGTTTAATTTGGCTAGTATGACGATTCCATTGCATTCCACAATTAGTTTTTATTATATAGGTTCTTTTACCAAGCACTTCACATATTTTGCCCTGACACCATTTAGATTTATTTGCTCTAAAATCTCGAACAAAAACTGGATCGCCCGTTTCAAAACATATATCTTTTTGCGCGGGGTAAAATCTTTTTGGGAAATTTGTTTTTCTCAACAATACTCGACACCGAAGGTATTAACAAATCTAATTTACTTCTAAGATTTCTACCCATTAATATTTTTGCCGGCGTTTCTCCGGTCGTAGTATGCGGCGTAGACCGATATTGAAACAAAAACTGATTTATAATTAAATCAATATCCATATTTGGAATTTCATGTTTGGATTTTAAAATTGCATTTTTCATAATTTTTACCGATATTTTCGCTAAACCATTTGTTGCTGGATGATATGGAGCCCCTGTCAAATGTTTAACACCACTGTTTTTAAGAAATGTTTGAAACTCTTCCGAAATAAATGTTTTTGCGGTATCGGTACATAACTGCAAAGGTATACCATATCTTGCAAACAGATTTCGAAAAACTCTAATTGTTGAAGTAGCAGTAATGTTATTTACCTCAAAACACTCTATCCATTTGGATGTTGCATCAATAACAACTAAAAAATTTTTATTAAAAAATGGTCCAAAAAACCCGCATGTAAGCGTGTCCAAGGACTTTTTGGCCACTCCCAAACTTCTAGAGATGGATTTGAAGTATTGCTAGCATAGATTGAACATGATAAGCATGTTTTTGCCAAATCTTCAAGTTGAAGATCTATTAAAGGCCACCATAAATAAGATCTAGCAAGGCACTTCATCTTAACTATACCCATATGGGTACTATGTAATTCATTTAATATATAATTTTGAAATTTTTGTGGTATTATTAATCTATACCCCACATAAGACATCCTTGTTGTATTGATATTTCATTTATTTTATTAAAATATGGTTTTAAATCGTCGGACGGGCATGAATTTGGCCAGCCGTGACGAACAAAAAAATTATTTTACTTAAAACCTTATCTTTACCAGAAGCATTTTTAATATCTAAAAAATTGATAGGTATTTGTGACTCGGTTAGTAAGTTTAAATAAGAAATTTCTGAATAAATATTTTTAAATAAATGTTTTTTATTATCTTCATTTTCGGAGTAAATGTTTAAAGGCATTCGTGATAAAAAATCTGCTGTATTTTTATCCGAACTAACGTATTTTATTTCAAACTGAAAAGCTGATAAAAATATGAGCCCATCTTTGTAAACGATTTGCTGCAAAAACAGGTATACCTTTCTTATCTCCAAATATGGTCAATAAAGGTTTGTGGTCAGTTACTAATAAAAACTTTTGGTTATAAATATATTGAAAGAATTTTTTAACTCCGAAAATAATTGCTAAGGCCTCTTTTTCTATCTGAGAATAAGATATTTCGGCTTTATTTAGCAACCGTGACGCAAAGGCAATAGGTTTTTCCGTATTATTATGTCAAAAATATGACTTAATGTTGCTCCCAAACCAAATTGACTTGCATCGACAGTTAATTTAATTTTTTTACTAGGATCAAAATGTGTTAATACTGTTGCAGATAATAACATTTCTTTGGCCTTTTTAAAACTGTTTTCACATTCACGAGACCATAGCCATTTGGCATCTTTTTTTAATAAACTATAAAGAGGTTTTAAGACTGACGAAGCATTCAGAAGAAACTTACAATAAAAGTTCAACATGCCCAAAAATGACTTTAACTCGGTAACATTTTTGGGAGTTGCACATTGTTTTACTGCAAGAACTCTTTCTTCAGAAGTATGAAGACCTTCCTTGTCAATTACATGACCTAAATAGTTTACTGAATTTTGAAATAAAAAGCATTTTTCTTTTTTTACTTTAAGACCACATTCCTGAAGACGCTGAAAAACTTTTTCCAGGCGCTCCATATGTTCAAGGTTGTTTCGTCCCGTTACCAATATATCGTCTAAAAAACAAACGACACCCGGTATTATAAACATTTGTTCCATAATATTTTGAAAAATCGCGGGTGCGCTAGTTATTCCATACGGTAATCTGGTGTACGAAAACAGACCTTTATGTGTAGAAATTGTAACGAGTTTTCTAGATTCTTCAGTTAATAAAATTTGTTGATATGCCTCCGACAAATCAATCTTAGAAAACTTTTCTCCACCTTGCAATTTTGCAAACAAATATTCAATACGCGGTAACGGAAAATGTTGTATCTCTAATTGCGAATTTAACGTAATTTTAAAATCACCGCAGATACGAATTCCTCCGTTTGGTTTTAAAACTGGCACTATCGGAGTTGCCCAATCAGAAAATTCGGTTTTAATTAAGACACCGATATTAACAAGACGCTCCAATTCTTGCTCTATTTTAGGTTTTATTGCAAAAGGTACCGGTCTTGCCTTGAAAAATTTTGGGTTAGCTCCCGCTTTTAGATTTAAAGAAACTTTAAATTTATTAAACGTGCCAAGGGTAGAATCAAAAATATCTTGATATTTTGACAATAAATCTGAAAGCTTGGTAGATGAATCTACACCTACAGAATACCATTGATTTGTACTGTTACAATCATATCTGTCATTATTTGACATATTATTTACCCTACATATGCCTAAATTTAACATACTTAAACCATTTCGCCCTATTAATGGAGGACCACCATTTTTAACAACATAGGTTTTTAAAATATAATCGTTACCTTCAAAATTTATATTTAACATTAAAAATCCTATTGGTTTAAAAGTAATACCTACATAATCTTTTAAATACAAATCATTATTTTGCAATTTTATATATTTAAAATGTTTTAAATACAATTTTTCGGAAATAGCCGAATGAGCAAAACCTGAATCGGCCTCAAAATTTAATGGAATTTTTTCACAAGTTAAATTCACAAAAAATGGTTTAATGTTTCCTGAACTATCAATAATATTTACATCTAAATCTTGAATATTAAAAATACAGTTATCTGACCTGTCAGTGTCATAATTATTAACACTATCTGATTCTTGCAAAAAATGTTGCTTGCTACGCTTGCACTGAGGTGTTAAGTGTCCTTTAATGCCACAATTGTGACAAATACAATTTTTATAAACGCAGTTATTCGATAAATGATTTTTACGACCACACACAAAGCACTTACTTGAAGATTGGTTACTCTTACCACCTGATGATTTGTTCTTGAGCCAAGGCCTGTTGTTCCCAGCACTATGCTCCGATTTTGAGGTTTGGCCCGTTTGGCTTCTAGAACGCCTGGCATTTTGAAAATAAACTGGTTCAGATTTTACCGCAACACCAACACTTCTTTTTTGTGATCACGTAAGGCAGACTCTTTGCTAAGAGCAGTCTTAACAACTTGATTAAATGTGACTTTTGAAGCATCTTCTTCAAAAAGTCGATCCATAATTTTTTCGTCCTTAATTCCTATGACAAAAATATCTCGCATAACTGTGGAAAGCTCCGTACCAAAGCCACAATTTGAAGCTAAACTTTTAACTTTTGCCTCCCAGTCAGCCACTGATTCACTTGCCTCTCTTTTACAATTATAAAATTTTAGGCGTTCGGCAAAGTACGATTTGACCGGCGAAAAATGCTCCGTGAGTAAGTTAATTAATTCGTCAAAAGTCTTAGACTCAGGCAGATCGGGCACGCACAAATTTCGAACTAATACATTATTTAAAGAACCCAAAAGTCCAACATATTCTACTTTCGAAGTACCTACGTCACTCGATTGTGGAGGAGCCATTTTGTTTTGCCGTTAAACGTTACTAGTTAAAGAATTTATTTAGATTTTCACTTTAAAAAACTTTTTGTCAACCGATATTTTACGCACACACGTGGTTCTTAACTCACGACTCGTCACCAATATTATATCTTGGGGTTGAGGGAAATTATTAATCTGAATAATTATCTCAATAAATAAAAGTCACTAATCTAAGTGAGAGTGTATTTATTACTAATTTTTACCTAAAAGCAGTCGTACAGGTAGATCCATACATTGATGGTATAAAAACTAACTATTGTTAGAAATTATTGGAGACTTTTAGCAATATATTAAAATAAGGTACCAACATATATAACAAATACCATTTTTTTCTAGAGTAAAATCCTGTACTAGAAAATATTTAAACAAACACACACAATACCATAAAACCGGGTGTAACTTATTTTACACCCTTCTTGTTTTTTTAATTTTTTTAACCTTATGTAGATACAGGGTGGCCCACCATATACGACACTGTCTGTAGTTAAATACCCATGGGGTTTTTAAAAAGAAACTAAACTGGGAATCATATAGAAGTCGACTAAGGCCACAGTATAAAATATTTTTTGTACAAGATTAAAAAGAATCATACTTAGGTTATATCAAGAACAAATGTTGTACAGGGTGTTCAAAACATAATTTCATTTTTTTCAGAAAACCAAGTAGCAATAAATCCCTAATTTTAAATAAATGTATTTTTTTACACCACGCGATGACAAATAAAATACTCTTTTAAATAGTGTATAGGTTGCCTATTTTTTTAAGCGCCTTTTAAAAGCCGCTTTAACTCAAGCTAGTTTTAACTATTTGATATGAACGTAGTGATTAATAGCTAGTTAGTTGTACAAAATTTCAATTATATTAAAAGTATTGTTTCAAACAATTACAGCTGTAGCCTTTTTTAGGCTAATTAGTAAAAGAATGTGTGGTAACAAAAGTAATTTATCGTCTGTTTGAATGTGGTACACAATAATTCTTTATGAATGATAAATCAAGAATTTTGGATTTCAATTGTCTTTATTTTTAACTTTTCACACAACCTTTCGGACAGTCCTATCTCTGTCCATTTTCAAGTGTAAACCAATACTAACTCCTAACGCTACTGAGTTTATATACTGTGGTAAGCCATCAACCTGTGAACGTGACCGAGTTGGGTGCGATTAGGCGTGGGGTTGTTCACCTAGGACGTCAGCATTGGAATAATTTCCAAATTGTGGGTATTTCCACACTTGGTTAACTGAAAACATTTTCGTTGTTTTTAATAAAGACTGCTTCTTTAAATTTTCGCTTTTTCCAATGAGGTTTTCTGTGAACAACCTGTGCTTCTGACCACTTAATCAGATGTTCTTTAGACCAAACATGGTCTGCGGTTCCGGACTTAGATGTTTTTCATTTCACATTTCTCATCACACTCAGAAAGGTGAAACATCTAAGTCCAGAATCACTGACCATGTTTGGTCTAAAGAACATATGATTAAGTGGTCAGAAGCACGGGTTGTTTACAGGGAACCTTAGCGAAATTTTAAAGAAGCCTTTATTAAAAACAACAAACAAAATATTTTCAGTAAACCAGAGTGTGGAAATACCCACTATTTGAAAATCATTCCTTAGGTGCACCAATGCTGGCATCCTAAGTAAGCAACCCCACGCATGATCGCACCCAACCCGGTCACGGGTTGATGGTCAACCATAGTTTATAAACTCAGTAGCGTTAGGAGTTAGTATTAGTTTACACCTGAAAACGGACAGAGATGGAAACGTTGTGTGGATAATTTAAAATAAAGACAATGCAAGTCCGAAATTCTTGTAGTATCATTTAAAAAGTAATTTATATTTTGCCGTGTAACTTCCAAGCCAAAACTTGCAAAAAGAAAAAGTGAGAGCATTAAACAGCTTTCACAAAAAGTCAGTAAATATTTGGTTTAATCAGGCATTCATTTTTTACATACTCTATCGAGCATGGATTAAATCTTTTACCTACCAATCTGCACCCACAATAGCCTAAAAAGCACAAGATAATTTAAGTGTTAGAGAGCCGATACGTGAGCGTGCATTTTAAACAAGTATTAATTTAAAAGATAACATCTTGAAATACACTTTGTGGAGCACATGCAATTTTTTCTCTTCTAGTCTGTTGGAGAAATTAACCCTAGCAATGGCGTGCAAAAAAGCCATGTTAGGCATAAAAACTGTTAGAGTACATCATTTTTAACAAATAATTGACTATGTAAACATACCAGTTTGAATAGAAAAACAAAATTTTTGCGTACTATGTTGATTTGCAGAAAAGTAATATACTGGGTTTTTTCACCTTACTTGCATATTAATTATAGAGAGATATAGAGAGAATTTAAAAGTTATAAAGGGCGCATCAGTGACTATGACTATTTAGCACCCTGTCTAGTGGGTTTTTTCGACC
>JACEGR010009080.1:0-29979 GCA_014170235.1 Listronotus bonariensis
TGAAACTATATTTAGATCTTTATTAAGTATTTTGTTTTCTCTCACTCACATTTTTAAAAATTGTATATTATGTCTGTATATATATATATATATATATATATATATATATATATATATATATATATATATATATATATATATATATATATATATATATATATATATATATATATATATATATATATATATATCAAAAATCAAAGTGGGTATAAAAAGATAATTTCTGACGTATAAGACCGTTAGATTTGTCGGTTTTTTTCCAGCCATGTAACAAAAAAAACGTTTTTCATAAGATTTTCCCCATGTAATTAGAGTATTTAATTTGAAAATTAAGTAGACTAACACCTCATGTCTAACCTTTGATTAAGATGTTTCTGCCATGTTCAGATTTGACTCTCATGTCTAATTAAGAAATTCACATTGGTAAGATAACTTTAACTAACATATTTTAGGGATAATTTGTAAAACCATTGTTTTTGTAGATGTCCTAAGGAAGGAAGCAATCTGCTTTCGAAAGCTTGACAAATTCAATAAAGAATTCACCTATAAAATTATGACTGCATCCCCAATAACCTCCTCGTTTTGAATATTTTTTCTTAACTAGTCAGTCACGACTACTCCCACCTTTATATATATTTATATATATATATATATATATACTGTGGATGCAGAAGGCAGTTATTCTAAGTACGGTCGCAATCATCCGACAGATAGTTTCCCCGCAGTAAACATTGCAGTTGACCTTGGTCATGGCCCGGTTATCTGTATTATTACATCCGCTTAACAGCGTGCTAAGAAAAAAAAAAAATATATATATATATTGTCTCCTCTAATGTCATTTTAAGAAAAGGAATATGTTGTTAATGCCACTCCTCTCTTTTTTTATAATTTAGTCTAAAATATTTATAGAAGTCCTACATCCATTATTGGTCTCAACTAACTAAGGTTAAAAAAATATATTTTTTACATTGATTAATGTTATACAGGACAAGTTATAAGTAAAAATATGAAAGTTGCTTTAGTGTGAAGTAATTTAATTTTTTTAAATTTACCAAAACTGTATAAGTTAATGCTGTAATGAATTAAATTTTATGCTAATACTAAAAGGTAAGTATTTAGGTGTTAATGCACATGTAAAACAAATGTTTTTTTATTTACAACAATTTTGACTCAAAACTAAATCTTTTATAATATAGTTTTTGTACAATTTTGATTTATTTTTCAAAGTAAAAGTATCTTACTCTTGGTTATTTTATATATTTTTAGTAATATATTGACCTGTGTATTACAAGTCAAAGTAAACTTTTGTATTTATCAGGTGCGGACCAATAATACTAATTTAAAATTTAAATATCTTAGATCCTTTGGTCTTCTTGTTACACCTATTCTGGAAACTTCTATATAAAAAGTAATTATAAAAAAGTAAGTAATTATATATACATAACGTCAGTGTAATTTGCGAAGTTCTTAAACCATATAATTCAGATCAGCATTAAAAAACTGTCTAACTTCTTTTAATAATATCAGATGTCAAAATTTAATAAACTTAACTTTAACATTTAAATACGTATATTTTTTTCTAATAAATTATTTTTTAACTATATGCTACCGCACATCACTGAAAAATTCTCCTTTAAAAAATGCTCCTCTAAAATGTCTAAAAATGAAGGTACGTACTTTTCGACTTACACTGACGATAAATGGGTTTTAGCCAAAATTCGCCAAGAAAAATATTCCTCATGGTGCCTCATCCTTCTTTCAACTTTAAGTAAACTTTTTCTCTACTTTTGATTACAACAACTAAAGGTAAAACTACTCCAAAAAAGTGTTATCTATATGTTTTTGTCACGCCACTGAAACTAGTCCTTTCAAAAACCTTCCTAATTTTTCCATGGCAGTTTTCCCAAGTTTTTTAATCTTCCAGAAAAGAAGGCATCTGGTGAGAATTTTTTTACTTTTATATATTGCTGCCCCGGGCAAAAAGCATAAAAATTTGAAATAAAAAAATTAAAGTATTTTTAGGATTGTTGTAAAATTCGCTTCGTCGTCGTGTCGAGTATTTAAGTGTTACTGCAAACATAAAAAAATTGACAATATATATTTTTTTAAACAATTTTGACACAAAATTTACCTTTTTACATTTTTTTGTACAATTTTGTTTTATTTTTAAAATTATAGTTATTTATTAGATAAGTGAGTTATATTACATATAAGTCACGCAAGAAAAGTTTAACTCTCGAGCCCGAAGGGCGAGAGAGGTAATTTTCTTAAGTGACTTATATGTAATAACTCACGTGTCTAATACAAAATTTTATCCAACACTTTCGTATAAATCGTTTTTAATATCGAAAATAATTTGAAAACGTCATCCATTATTTGTTACTTGTCATTGTCAACACCAGCAACAAAATTTTGTATTGTCTATAATTCACTAGTGAGCTAAAGGGTACTTTAGCTCACTAGTGACTTATAGTACACTTTATATCCTCAAAATCTGATCAATTATGTAGATATTATATGTAAGTGTTGGATAAAAGTATTTAACTCTTCGTTATTTTGTATATTTTTAGTAATAACTCGACCTGTATATTACCAATCAAAGTAAACTTTTGTTTTTATCAGTTTCCAACCAATAATACTGAATTTAAATTCAAAAATCTTTGGTCCATTGGTCCTCTTGTAACACCTATTCTGGGACACACTGTATAAAAAGTAATTATAAAAAAGTAAGAAAATAAATAAATACCTTACTTCAGTGTTGTTTGCATAGTGCCTAACTCCATCTTAGTAATATATATATATATATATATATATATATATATATATATATATATATATATATATATATATATATATATATATATATATATATATTTATATATATATATATATATATATATATATATATATATATATATATATATATATATATATAAAATTCTCGTGTCACAATGTTCGTTCCCGTACTCCTCCGAAACGGCTTGACCGATTCTCATGAAATTTTGTGAGCATATTGAGTAGGTCTGAGAATCGGCCAACATCTATTTTTCATACCCCTTAGTGATAAGGGTTGTCCACCCTTAACATTTTTTTAATTTTTAGGCTAGAAATTACTTAAAAATTATTTATATGGCAAAACAACGTTTGCCGGGTCAGCTAGTATATATAGGGTAGGGCGGGGCTAGTTCAGCAATTTTTCACTTGATCGGTTATAGCTCCTCAAAAATAAGTCTTAATGGCTTATAATGCATACTGATGGATTAGTAATTTATCCCTTATTAATAGTGTCCATAGTAATTTCTTTCTAATAAGTCGAATTTAGGAGCTACATCTATTTTAATGTAGATAGTCAAGTATGCCCAACGTACCCCATAGGTGAGGTAAGTTGAGCATGGGTATGGGGCTAGTGGAGCACTTAGAAAGTATAGTCAAATTATGGCTTGAATATTGATACGTTTACAATAAATATACATTTTGACAATTTTCCTTTTATATTTATAATCTTACAGTGAGAAAACAACAAATCTCATTAATAAAACAGCAACGTACCTAGGTTAGGTTAACTATTGAATTTAATACCTAACAATTCATCTTCGATTTTTAAACTTTTTAAGCAGTTTTATTTTGCTTCTCTTGTAATGCCTTCTGCATCTGTTAAAATTGCAGCTATTCTCTATCTTCTGTTTAATTTGGCTAATTTTCTTGGACCAGAATTTTGGTATGGTCGAACTATTTCCAGAGAAAATTTATAAGTTGCTTGTACAAAGTTCGGGTTGCAGCCTTTTTTAAATCTTGAGCAGATTCTAGTAGTCTTACTGTTATAAGTCCATATCCTAAAAAATTTAAAAATACATTTTATACTTAAAACCGTGGGGTTAGTTGGGCAACTGTAGCTCAACTAACCCCAACCTGAAATTTTAAAGGAAAAGTAAATTTACTAAAAAACCGGTTGAAATTATATCCAAAATCTTTATACATATTTAAACTGCAATAAATTTATTTAAGATTAACACTTACCTGATTAACGACGGAATACATTTAACTACCACAGATAAAATTTTTCGGCTTGCAATTATTTTACTTTTTAAGCACAAAAGAAACAATGTGCACGGATACTTTTCTCGATCGCCGCGTCACCACTAGTGGTCGCACAATGAGTTCCCCTCGCGCAACCCCTTCTTTATGCAATTTGATGCTTTCGCGTGCGGTCGATAGTTTTTGAGATATTTTAATTGCCCAACTTACCTCTATGCTCAACTAGCCCCGCCCTACCCTATAAAATTCTCGTGTCACAATGTTCGTTCCCGTACTCCTCCGAAACGGCTTGACCGATTCTCATGAAATTTTGTGAGCATATTGAGTACGTCTGAGAATCGGCCAACATCTATTTTTCATACCCCTTAGTGATAAGGGTTGTCCACCCTTAACATCTTAAAAATTATTTATATGGCAAAACAACGTTTGCCGGGTCAGCTAGTAATATATAATCCAGGTCAGCATTAGATAACTGTTCAACTCCTTTAAGGAGTATCAGATGTCAATATTTAATAAATTTAACTTTAATATATAATGTATATTTTTTTATAATAAATTATGTTTTCACTATATGCTACAACACACATTACTGTAGAATTCTGCTTTAAAAAATGTTTCTCTAAAATTTCTAAAAATGAAGTTACGTATGTTACGACTTACACTGACGATAAATAAGTTTTAGCCAAAATTCGCCAACAAAAATATTTCTCATGGTGCCGCATCCTTCTTTTAACTTTGAGTAAAGTTTTTCTTTACTTTTGATTACAACAACTAAAGGTAAAACCACTTCAAAAAAAGTGTTATCTATATGTTTTTGTCACGCCACTGAGACTAGTCCTTTCCAAAACTTTCCTAATTTTTCTTTGGCAGTTTTCCCAAGTTTATTAATCTTCCAGGAAAGAAGGCATCTGGCGAGAAATTTTTTACTTTATATATTGCTGCCCTGGGTACTCCATCAATTTATTTTAACTTTTATTATTGTTAGGCACCATATCTTTTCCGTCTCATCGTAAAGATCGCTTATCGTAGAAAAAGAATAAAAAGTTGGTGCAAAGTTTTGAGGAACTAGAGTTTAATAATTGAATTAAAAATGATTAAAGAGCTGCTTTTATCGTATATTTGCTTTATCATTAATATTTTCGAGGGCTAATAATTTTCAAAAGTTTACTACACAAAAAAAGATATTAACTTAACATTAAGGCTAAAGAAAACCTTTAAAAAGCGAGAAATTGGGAAAAGATATTTTTAAAATAATTTATAAGAGAGCATGAAAAAGTAATAAAAAAAAATTAATAATTTTTTTCTATCACTTAAGTGTAAACTTAAATAAATCGTTTTTCGTTTATAAATAATTAATTTGCCTTTTTATATGCATACAATATAAAGTTGACTTAAATTGTATTTAAATAGTAACCCAAAAGGTATGTATTTATTTAACAAAAGGTTAAACATTTTCTAACTGTTTTATGCTATTTTAGTTAGTAGTCAAAAAAATATTTTCAATTTTTTTTTATTTGCCAAAATAATATTATGGCGATTTTAAACCACTCCTGTATAGCCTACGGCGACTTTTATTATAGCTTTTGGCATTTAAGGTAAAGCAATTTTTTTATGAAGAATAACTCATTTAAAAAATTTTATAAAAAAATACAGGAACTTATATTTAAGTCCATGTACATTAAATAGTTTTTTTTGTTTATTTTAAACTTTTTCTACCTAAAAATTAAGAGATTGGACCCACACCAAACCTATACCAGATGATGCTTAGGCGGGCAGGGCTTCTTGGACCTACCGTATTAGTAATATTGATATTATTATTATTAATAATATAAATATTATCTCCATTTTTTCTTTTTAATCCTAGTCTAATTTTTGCAATCAAAAAACGTTAGATTTAAGTTAAATATCTAACATTACACAGCCACACAAATAAAAAAAGTTTCAGCTCTTAAAGAAAGACCATGGTTTTTTTATGTTTTTGGGGTCGCTGTATTCGAATCTAAATTCAGTTTGGCCCCATCCGGTCATGGTCAAGGTCAATTTAAGGTCAATCATGACTCTAAAAAAAATGAAAGTCCGAATAACTGGATCATGTTATCTTTATGTTTATGGGGTCGCTGAATCCGAATCTGATGCCAGTTTGACCCCATTAAGTCATGATCAAAGTCATTTTAAGGTCAGCAACCCAAAAAATATCAAGATATTACAATATTGGTTTATTTTCTATAAGTTCTAATGCTTTGACCCTAATATGACCTTGATCTTAACCTGATGGGGTCAATTTGACCACGGATTCAGATTCAACCCCAAAAACATGAAGATACCAAAACTATGGTCCGTTTTTCGACATATTTTAATGATTTGACCTTGATATCACCTTGACCTTGACCCAATGGGGGTCAGGACGTGAATTTGCCTTTGAATTCGAACAACATAAAGATACCACTATCAAGGTCTATTTTCCATTAACTTATATGATTTGACCTTGAAATGACTTTGTCTATGACCTGATGGGGTCAAATTGATCCCAGATCCCAAATTGGGACTCACTGGCTTCAAAAACATAAAAATACCAATTTATCGCCTTGAAATGCCCTTAAACATCACTTGATGGGGTCAAACCGAGCTCGGATTCGGATTCAGCTACCCCAAAAACATAAAGAAACCATAGTTTTTCTTTCAGAGCTGGAACTTTTTTTATTTGGTAGCTGTGTATCCATATAAAAAATAAAGCCGTAACAAACTGCAAATAGGTTAGTTATCATTTTGAGCCTATTTAAATAATATTAAAAATTATGTGTAAATGCAATAGCCCCAATTTCTTAACAACATTGTTGTAAGCATTCCACAACAAGAACTAGGCCAAGTTTAGATTCTAGATAAAATTAATACATGAATTATTAGTCTATGTTTCTTTTAATTTTAAAATTTATGTTGTTTTATTGTTATAACTATTAACCATTTTTGTAAAATTGTACGAGGTTCTTAAATACCTAGTTAAGTAAGAATAGCTATAACATTTACTTTAATACTCCATAGCACTTTTAAATAAACACTTTTTTAAACAACTAAACCGACTAAAAAATAAAAAAAAACTTAGTAAAAAATTAAAAATAATATATTTAATAAAATTACAAAAATAAAGTCGGGTAATAACATATGGTATTAAAGTATAAAAAGCTTTTGTTATTGACATTAAGTAGTGTAGCGCATATGTTATTTATTACTCAACATTTTTTTTATTATTTAATATTTTTAACTTTAAAGTAAATTTAATGTATTTTTTGAAGTCGGTTTAAGTTTTTAGTGTTTATTTTTTGCTTTTAGATTATTTTTTGCTTTTTAATATATTATTAATACTTTTAAATCGATAATTATACACTAGAAACACTAAAAGTACCTCTTTTAAAGACTACAATAAAATTTACAATGACGTGTAATTTGATAAGTTTGAAATGTTACAGACGGTCATGCAAAACGGTCACATTGAAGAGTCATGGTACTTCTGGTTAGTAACTAACCAGAACTAACGAAAACTAACTAACTAGAACTAACCATGGCCTCCAATATCAATCAATCAAATTACACGTCTCTGTGCTTTTTACTGTAGTCTCTCTTTCGGTTCGGAGAAAAAAATAAATTTTGTGAAAGGATGTAATGGCAATTTGTAAAGTGCCCTTGTATTATTATAATATTTGTTTATCGTTACTCCAATAGGTGGCGCTAGTACAGCTTTGTCGCACGAACAACGTACGGCAGAGAGGAAACGATAGGTCTAGTACCTTTTTCTTTTGGGATACTGACTTAGTTTTTTTTTTAATGGGACCACCGCGAAAGTGCATTCTTTCAATTAAAAAAAAATAAATCGGTTCATAATTAACGGAGTAATTTCGTAACATAAACACACAAAAAAAAACACGAGAGAATCGATGACCACCTTTTTTAAAGAATAACAAATCAAAAAGTAAAGTTAGTTGGTATGATATCTAAAAAGTTATTTAAGAAGGTCATGGAGTTTACCTTTAGACGGAAAAGCAAAATCTACATAAAAAGTACATTTTTTTTTCAAAAAATAATTGGGTTAATTTAAGAATTAATTTTTCTTTAATTTAAAATAGGGTTTCTAATTTTTTGTATTTTCCATACTGTGGTTACACGGTTACCAATAAGAAAACTAAAGAACATTTTAAGCTTAAACTAAAATAATGGCTCGTAATTAACTTTGACCAGCTTTTATGGTGATTTTATGAAACACTTACCCAAATTTGGAGGCATATAAATCTCACAAGGATACTGAAAAGTATAGGGTCAATTAAGTTTGTCCATTTTTAAAAACAGGGTGCTTCATTAAAAAAAACTAACATTGGTTAACATTTCAAACAACAATATTATTTAGAATAATACTGTTTACGCCACTGTATTTTGCGTAAAAAGTTATATTAGAATCCGATTTGACCTTTTTAGTAAGTTGTGAGTTAACTGAGATACAAAGGGTACCTAAAAATGCAATATTTTTATATCGCCCTGTAGCACAAAAACCAAGAGGGCAAGAAGCAAGGTTTTATTTTTAATAATAACTCAGATATCCCGCAGTTTCAATCAAAATGAGACACCCTCTAAATTTTAAAAATTAATTAAAGAATCAACTTCGGCCAATAATAATGTGACGTTTAGATTTTTGGCATATACATTACAGTGTCACTTTACTTTACGTCACTTGGGCAAATCTACCATATGGAACTATCTATTGGGACCATGAGACCGGTGGACCATCACAACTAACTTTGCATTAAAAACCAACTTAACTTATTGAACTAATTAAATTTAGTACGGGCATATCCCTAGGGATAGCCCGTACGGGGCTTAACTCAAACTTTAACTCTTTACTTGACTTTACTAACTCTTTCTTATCTAATAAACAATCAATCAATCAATCAATCCCTGTCTTAAAATTTTGTTCTCTTTAAATATTAAATTTTTCAATATTTGTTTTGCATTTCTAGGCTACTCGCTTGTTTAATGTTTTTGTTTTATTATTATAAGAGTAACCTAGAAAATTGTTTGATTCATACTTTTTAAACCTTGACACTTCACGTATTGTTTTATGTACCAAATTCCCAATGTTAAGTAACCCAATTATATTTAAATTTCCCAAAAATGTATATTTTTAAAATTCCCAAAATGTAAACTTTTTTATACTAGGTGTTCACATATGCCCCTTCCCTGAAAGCGTTGGACCCACAACGCTATTAGAAAACAGACAAATTTACTTTAAACCCTTAAAAAAATAGCAATATTACCGAAAACGATAGTTCCATATAGCTTACAAATATTTAAAACCTAACATTATGTTACTTATTATATAAATTATATTTATCGTAAATAATCTTAACGTTTTATTAAATTTTTGTTTTTTCCAATTAAATTTTTTTCAAAAAAATGCACGAAAAAATGTAAAAATAGTTTTTTTCTAAAAAATAATTCATTTAGGTTATATTTAACATTATGACTCTTTTTTCCTGAAATTTTAAAAAATCTTCCGGATAAATTATCTAAAATAATTATTTAAGAACTTCTAGAGATGTTTTTGCTGAAATAATTAGTTTAAATAAGATTTTAGCTTAATTGTTAAAAACCTTTTTAAGCTTTTCTTTAAGTAGGTACTTTAAATAAATATAGTTTTAACGGTAAGATTATTTTTAGACAAAAAATGACCTAATTATTTTTACTCATAAATTGTAATTTTTTTATTAATCTTTAAGTTTACTAGATATTTATGTACTATACAAACAGCTAAATAGGCAAAAAAGTTTGTGTTATTTAAAACTGATCAGTTCCGTAACAATAAAAGTGAACTTGGCCTTGTCTCGTCAGCAAAACGTTGAACCATTAAAAAGTAATTCAATGACTTATTTAATATACCAGTGGGAAAGAAAATAATTAATTAGGTGATTTTTTTCTATTTAATCTTTTGCTCTTTTTAAATTTATTGGATAGTTTAAAAACAAAAAAATATCTCTTACATAAAAGAAAATCAATTTTTTTTTATATTCATACTTAGAAATTAACCTAATATTCCACATTCTTTTTATACTAGCCTTTATAAAAAAATTGCTTCCACCTTGCCTGCCTGTCCATGTCTTTGATGGTGCGTTCCATTGGCCATTTGTCCCGTACTTCTCCACGTACCATTGTCTGCCTTTCATTCCCATTTTCTTCTTCCACATCAGGTTACTGCAACTTCATGCCAATTTCCCCATATCCTGAGCTTTCTCAGGGCCGCTTAACTGTCTTGTACCCCACCATTCAAGACCATATTTCAGAGCTCTTCCCCATACTAGAGCTGCGGCTTCCAGTGCTAATGCAGCCTCATGCTGCTTTTGAACTCCGTCTTCACGACGTACCATACAACTTCGACACAAATAAATATATTTCCATATTCTTCTTTATCACTTCTGGCTAACACCATTTAGCCATATTTGAAAACTGAAGATATACCTTATCTTCCTTTTCTTGTAGCTACGCTGCTACCTCCTTGCAGCTACGCTACGCAACATATTTTTCCCCATTTTCGTCCTTTCACACACATTTCTTCTCCGGGGAACGGGACGCCTTTACCATATATATGGTATTTTCTTCCAAAAATAAACTGAGGGGTAGGAAGGGCGTACCATAAGCGACTTTTCCTATCGCTTCACAAAGGGCACTGGAACTGGGGCGGGCACAGCTTACCATAACCGACGTTTCACAAAGGTCACTGGGAACGGGGGCGCCTCCACCATATGTGACGTATAAATTTTGGAATTTATATACAGGGTTACTTTACGTCACTGGGCAAATGTACCATATGGAACTATCTATTGGGACCATGAGACCGGTGGACCATCACAACTAACTTTGCATTAAAAACCAACTTAACTTATTGAACTAATTAAATTTAGTACGGGCATATCCCTAGGGATAGCCCGTACGGGGCTTAACTCAAACTTTAACTCTTTACTTGACTTTACTAACTCTTTCTTATCTAATAAACAATCAATCAATCAATCCCTGTCTTAAAATTTTGTTCTCTTTAAATATTAAATTTTTCAATATTTGTTTTGCATTTCTAGGCTACTCGCTTGTTTAATGTTTTTGTTTTATTATTATAAGAGTAACCTAGAAAATTGTTTGATTCATACTTTTTAAACCTTGACACTTCACGTATTGTTTTATGTACCAAATTCCCAATGTTAAGTAACCCAATTATATTTAAATTTCCCAAAAATGTATATTTTTAAAATTCCCAAAATGTAAACTTTTTTATACTAGGTGTTCACAATAACATTTTTCAAAAAGTCGAGATATACGACATACTGATTTTTCAGCCAATTTGACTGGGACCCAAAATTCATAAGGTTAGTGCGGGGTCCTTTGCATAAGCAATATATTAATATTAATTTACTAGTTTAATTCTATATTTAAAACTGTGGTTTTGCTAGAAGTTTAAAGAATAACGTCTATTAAAATTTATAATGTAATTAATTGTAGACTTACGTGTTGCAATCAGAGGTGGGTCGAATACTGAGATGCAGTATCCGAATATGAATCTTAAATACCGTATTCTAAAAAGTATAAGAATAAAAAGAAAAAAAAGAAAACTGAATACCTCCGTACTTAGATATCAAGATTTACTACTCCTAAATACTTTTTAAAGACAAAGAAAAGGTCTACACCCCAAGGCAGAACAACACCAGAAAATTGTCTGACTTAAACGTTAAAGTATTCAAATACTCCAGAGCTGTATTCGAATACTATGATTTAAGAACGTTTTCACAATCAAGAATCCCGAATTCTGACCAAAAAGTATTCAGCCAAATACCGAATACCAAACACACAGATGTATTCGAATACTACGCAACTCTGGTTGCAATTAATATGTTCTTTGTTTGTTAAACATATGAAATAATATTTAAATATACATTTTTTTAAACTACATACCTACTTGTTGTTTGCGCGTTTATAATAATAAGGTAGAAAATATAGAAATTTATTAACTGGTTTGTTATTGGCTAAAAAGCATCAGTGCATTCCAATCAAATCGAGCCACCTTAAATAATTCCGTTATTTGCATAATTACGAAAAAATTCTGAAACAAATAAATCTTTATTTTAAGGGAGACACACAGTTTTCTGTTAAAATTTACTTGTTCAGAGTTATCCCTCCTCTTACCAACACAAATGTCAAAAAGTTTAAAGTTTAAGTAATACCTTATCTTAAAGGGTTTCTAATTAAGGGTTTTTCGTTTTTTAAAATTGGTTTAGTAGTTTCTGAGAAAATTAACCATAAATACCGGGTTTTAAGCGAGTGGCTCACCCCTATAACTTTTTTATTCTTTAAAATAACGAAATACAGTTTGGTGCATAGGTATATCATTTAAATAAGCATTGTTTCACAAATTCAGTTTTTTACTTTCGGTTTAGCCGGAAACGACCCAAACTTGCATTCATGACACTCTGGACTTAAAGAATAAAATTTTTAGGGGTTAGATGTCAAAATGTAGTAAATTGAGTGTCATTGTACTTGGCATGTCAGTTTCTATTTAAATTAGTAAAAATATACCGAATGCGTTTTTTATAATAAGAAAATTTAAGTCGTTTTCGGCTAAACTGAAAGTAATAGAAAATTTTTAAAATTTGATTTTAATATTTTAATCAATAAAAGAGTTATAGGAGTGAGCCATTCGCTAGAGAACCCATTTAGGGTGAATTTTTTTAAAAAACTACTGAACGGATTTTAAAAAACTAAAGTCTGTTGAAGAGAGAATTTGAAAGCATTTGAGATGACGTATCACTTGACCAGTTTGGCCGAATACTGAAAATCGGTATTCGAATACGAATACCGGAAAAAAAATCGAATACCAAATATTTAAATACTGCAAATAAAATACTCAAATACTAGAAAAGAAAAAGCGATGCTTCAAAACTTTGAAGACCAAAAAAATGTCCTCTCTTAATTCTTTAACCCCACTTCTTATAAATTAAAAAAACGCGCTTATTGTTTTAACACTTCAACACAAAGTTTGGAAAACAAAAAGAAACATCCACCTAATTTTTTGTTTCTTTTTTTTTCTGTTTTGGTATTCCAATCATTACAATTTTTGTATTCGAATAATCGCTATCCACATTTCGGTATTCGAATACTCGGTACGTCGGTATTTGAATACAAACAAAAATGTATTTGTCGAATACTTAAAAAGTGTTCCAATACAGAATTCTAAATGCTGTTCAAAAAGTATTTTGCCGAATACCGAATACCAAACACACAAATGCAATCGAATACTTTTCGAATACCGGCCCAATGTATTTTAAATATTATTCAGAGTAGCTTTCCAGTGACAAACATTTTTGTGCGTCACGCTCTAGGAGCTTAAAGCTCTTAATCTGCTATAAAAAGTTAGTCACTGTAACGGGAAAAAAGATACCTTAAAGAAAATTTAAAATGTTGTTTTTTTAACCTTTCTTGGCTTTATAAGATTATTCCCTTTTTAATATCTAATTCCATTTTAAACAAATAATTTTTAAAAATCCATCCTTTACCATAAAAAACACGTTTGGAGCACGAAAACTAAAAGAAGGGTTGGTGCATGAGGGGCAGGGGGAAAGAAAAACGGAGTACTTAAGGTGCATAACACTTCCCGTCACTAGAACGCCATAAAGTAGAACGAAATGCTCCTGAGCTACTCGGGAGCGCTCTATATGCGTCACTGGAAATTATCTAGGGTTGATCGTTTTAATTAAATTGCACTGTATAATTAAAGAGTATAATTATAGTACGAATATGGGGATTATCATCTGGGCATCAAAATATATAAAGAAAGAATATGATATCATATTTTTAAATTAAGTATTTTGCTTTGTTATGTCATATCGACGATGACAGGTAAAATCTCCACTTAGGATAAAAGCTGTGACAATAAGTTAAAGGTCCAACTGTACAAGAAAACGGAGGTTATTGACCACCCTTCGTGACTGTGTTAAAAAATAATCTAAATTTTTAAAAGGCGTTACTCTACAAATTAGCCATACATTTTTTTAGTTAGATAATAAATTAAATTTTTTTATATTTCAAGGTAAAAAGGTGTAAAACTACTGGAATTTTGTGATTTATAAACATATTTTATACAGGATGTTTCCTAATCGCGGTTTTAAACTTTACGATTTACCTTAGTCAAAGAAGGCTTTTTTGTTAAAATGGTTTTAAGCAACGTTTGTAAGATATTTTAACTAAAGTAGTTTAATGCAACCAAACCGTATATGGAAGATACAATAAATTATTTGTTTATAATGAGGCAGTTGTAGTTATGGGTAATCGGCTGTGAGCGATTTTTACAACTTGCATTGTTTGTATAGAAAGGATAGGAGGGTTTACTGGTTAACTTGGATGAAACGTACAGGGTACCACAAAAGTTATTGATGTTTTAGAATATTGTAAAGTAGGGTCTCTTTCCAGTTTTTGCATTAAAATATAAACCAGATCTAAATCGCCTCTGGTTAAAACCCCTTTAATGAGATATAGAAAGACAACACGTATTAAAATTATTTTTTTCTTTACTTTAAAATATGTATTTTCTTACTATCCACTTTTGTCTATGGATGTGTTCAGTATAATCTTAATATTTTCCCATGCGAAATCTGTGGGTTTTCTGTGTACCATAATTTGGAAAACATCCTGTATCTGTACTTTTGTTTAATAAAACTACATCCTCCTACGCTAATAAATAGTTTTATTTCAGAATACAAACGTAAATAGCTAATTTCAAAATCAAATATATTAAAGCTCTACATTACGGAATTTCACCGAGAAAATATCTAGAAACCAGCGAAGTGCAAGTAATTCTGACCTATCGATATACGCCTAAATTTCATGTTAATAAAAACAACCCCGACTGCAAAAGGGATGGAACTCAATGTTTGATTTATGCTTTGACCTTTGTTCGCATTTCGTACACAGAAATTTCAATATGGAAGCATAAAGCCATTCTTTAAGGAAAAATATTTTCACATGTGCCCAAATTGCAGTTATACAGAGTGTAATTTAATTGATGGCTAAAAGTATATGATATAATTCCTTAGCTTATTTAAAGAAGTAAAGTATATGTCCCACACGTCTTAACTTTTAAGATAAAGGGTGTTAAAATTGTTAAAAAACCCAAAAATTCAAAAACACTTATTTTAGTAAAAACCCGTTTACTGGGTATAAATCTTATTTAAATAAGTATTTAGTACTTTTGTTACATAATTGCTAAACGAAAAAAATTAAGAGACATAAAAGCAGTACTTCTATTTGCTTAATTCAAAAAAGCACAAACACACACACTTACACAGTCAGTACCGTATCGTTTTTTTGTTGGAAATGTTCCTTCAGTTGCCTCTTGAGATGCCACTGGACTTATTAAATGTAATTAAGTTATTAATAAATTATCCCCTTAATGTTATTAATAATATTGCTAAATTAAAATAATATTTGGTAAAGAATAATTAGGATATTTAACAAATTGTTTTTCTTTTTTTAAATTTTAACACCGTGTATATCAATTTATTTAGACTATTTCAGTAAAAATACTGCTTTTTATATCTACCCTTTGACATTTAGACACAAAAATGTCAATTTGCCAACTTGTTTTCTTCTATGCTAGTCTTTCCATCCATTTCATGCCAATCTTTCATGCTAGTCACTAAAACTAGGCGATTATATTTTTCTGACATTATCTGGAATTATTAGATTAATAATTTAAGTCTAATCATGGCCACCTAGATGCAATATAAAAAATGGCTTTAAAAAATCAGTCCGAGTCCAAGAGTCCAAAAATATGCTTTTTTAATTTTTATGGTATATAGTATAAAATATTATTTTTTAGTTTAATAAACATAAATATTTTTATAATTTGATCTAGGTATTGTTAAATCCATCGATATTTTATTTGTTGACTTTTTTATTAAACGCCGGAGTTGAGTCTAGATAAATTAGGTTTTGTCATACAAATATTTAAATTAACTGTTTTTACATAAATATGCTTAAAAGTAAATAGAAATTAATTTACTTACAATTATTTTTACGTAGAAATTGCTTGCTGTCCTAAAATAACCAAAAACATATTATTGGGTAAAAATCAATAAAAGCTGTTATTAATATTACCCTGAAAAAATTGAGGTCATCACCTTTAAAAAAATATATTTCACATACATTACGGAAGCAAAGCTATTACAATAAGTCGCGAATTCGCTTATTCAATTAGTGAAGAGCAAAAAAAGGTTCTTTAAACGCCAAAAAACAGCAATAATGCTCTATTTACACCCCCACTTTCAACGAAAAAGCCTACTCACACCTCTCCTTGGGGAGGCAATTGCCCCCATTGTCTCCTCCCCTGCGTAAGGCTATGTATTTTACCTATATTTGACCGGGCTCTTCTTCGAGGCTTCGGTGTGGTTTCATACGTTCGACGATATTTCGTGAGCAGGAGAGAAAGTAAACGGTCTATGTCTTTCTTTATCTACCAGCTCTATTTAAAAAGAGATGGGATGTGTTCTGGTAAGTTCCAGCTTAGTAAATATTGTGAATTGTTTTTCTCATGTCTGTGCCGGCCCTAAAACTGGGTCGGACTCGGGTTTGTTTCAAAAAATTTCGATTGTGGGGGAATTGTTCTTTTAGTTAGTTTGTGACTCTTGCTTTATTTTTCTTTAAACGCGTAGCATTTTTAACGGTTTATAGGTTTATTTAATTATAGGACAATTAAAACTATTAAAAGTCCGGTCCTGTTTTTGCGAACTTTAAAAGATTTGCCGACAAATAAACTATGTATGGCAGGTACTATACCGGTTAAGCTAAATAACATAACACATTGGCAATGTAAGGAAAAGAGACAATCTTAGTAAATACCGGCATGTAAACATGCGTAACTAATAGTGCTTGTTTCGTTATTCTATTACTCGCCGATATACCAAAACTGCTTGCTCAAGCAGTATAATACGTTACTATTGTATCACATTGTCTTGTATTTTTTTTTATCTTTTTGACAACCCACGTAGGCATATGCCTAAATACCAGAGTACCGTGGGTGTCAGGTTATTAGATGTTTAACCCATCGTTCCCCCTGTTCCGTCAACATTGTCCAAGCACTGAAACATGCAGTTATGCATTTCACAGCACCTTTTAAACAACGTGGTAGTGCCACCACGGTCGTTATTTTTAAATAACTACTACCTAAATATGTCTCCCCGCTGGGAATCGAACCGGCGACTTCTGGCTTCGAAGTTTAAAGCTCTGTCCACTGCGCCACGGGAGAGACAAAATTATATTGCTGATTGACTTCGACAAACTTTATTAGTGAATATTAAAAGCATAGGAAAAGTTAATTGTCCGGAAAAAATATTCTTGGCCATGGCCGAAAAAATAAATTGCCTAGCAACGCCTTCAACCTACAGGATTTATGTATTTTGGGGTCAGACAACGTATTGAAAGAATGTAGATTTTTGTTTATTAAAAGAAAAAATACATTTTTAACACTTAGTGTAGTGCATTAAAGTGGAGTACTTTATTTTTATGTAAGTGATTCAGAAAGCAGCATTTTTTATGGATCGTGAAAAAAGAATTTTATAGAAAAACGGACATTATTTTAAAATGCCACTTCTAGTCTAATTGTCCTTGTTTAGATACTTCATTCACGTAATGCGGTAATTTCACACACAGATTTATCGGCCTATCTGAATGCCTGTAAGAACACTTAGCATTTTGTTAAGAAGGTTTGCCACGCAAAAGGCTCGTTTTGACGATTCATATATTGCCTTTATTACTCTTGTTTATGAATTGGTTTTGTTGGAGCAAAAGATTTATGCAAGTGGTTTATTTGGAGAAAAAAGTAGTAATATTTTTATGCATAAAAAACAAGTATTTAAAAATGATAAAAATAATTAAACAAAACAAATTCTTTAATTTTTCCTTAGCTTTGACTAAATTATTCGTGTTACACTTATGTTTTTTGTTTAAATAAAAATGCCCCTTAAATTTTTATTGCAATAAATTACTTTATTGTTAAATTTTAATTCCAAATTTTATTTTTTTTTTTTACTAGTTACCAAGATAAAACAACCCCACATTTTCGGTACGTTTCCGCCCAAATATCTCTAAAACCGTCTAATGTGCATTTACAAAAAATGATATTTGGAGATATCTGGGCAAGTAGAATTTATAGCTTTGGTATCACAAGTAACTATAACAAGTTTTAACTTTTTCTGTCAATAAACCGTTATTGTCAGTGTAAATCAGAGTGGCTTTCCAGTGACGCATATGGAGCGCTTCCGAGTAGCTCAGGAGCATTTCGTTCTACTTTATGGCGTTCCAGTGGCGGAAAGTGTTATGCACTTGAACTACTCCGTTTTTCTTTTCTCTTGCCCCTTATGCATCAGCCCCTCTTTTGGTTTTTATGCTTGAAACGTGTTTTCATGGTTAGGGATGGATTTTTTAGGATTATTTGTTTAAAATGGAATTAGATATTAAAAGATATTATTATTATAAAGCCAAAAAGGTAAAAAAAAACGAAATATTAAAATTTGTTATAGTTATCTCTCGTTCATTGTTTAAGGATGCGTTCCACTGACAAGATTTTTATAGCAAATTAAGGGCTTCAAGCCCTGGAACGTGACGCACAAACATTTTCGTCACTGGAAAGCTACTCTGGATTAGGTGTTGAACATTCAGTCCGCGTAAAAACTAGTGTCAAGGTCTTGAAGATAGATTCATTTTATAAAAATGCTGATTTTTCTAGAACGAGTCTTTTAACCACTTGCACAAACAAGCATTGAGAACAAGAAACAATAATGTATAAAAATTAAAATTGATAAAAAAATTCAAAAATTTAGAAGCAAGTAACATTTGGTATACTTGTTTAATTTAACGCAAGAAAAATAAATAGGTCTTGCCATTTAAAAAAATAAAATATATTCTTTTAGCACAAAACTATGAAACCTGAAAACAGTGCCGACATGACTAGTTAATAAAACATGCCCAACACATCTTAAATACTAACTTTGGTTAATGTAGCTATAGCTATTTTAGATATATTTAAGAGCCTTTTTTACTAACTTGGTATTTAATATTATTTTATTCATTTAAAATAAAAAAAATAACAACCCAAGAATGTACGGGGTATCCCTTTTAAAAGAATGCTTAAAAATTGCCCTTGAAATTATCAAATATAGTTTTTTGTTTTGACAATAAAGCCTTAGAAAAATATTTTGTATTTTGGAGACAGTGAGCAATATCTTTAAGCCACTATTTGTTATAAGTTTTTTAAAAAAGGAGATCAGGAATTCGCATATTTGTTTCCATAGTTTGTAGGAAAACCAAACTAAATCCTTCTGTTTACATTTAATTATTTGCCTATTTATTACGGTGAATGACTTTAGGTACCTTAACTTTGTAAAAAGTATGACAAAGCAATTACTTACTTATACATATTAAACATTTTAATAGTAACTACGGATTTAATTTTGCGTGGTTTTATTTGGCACTAGTTTTTAAATAATAGTACCTGTTTTTAACCGCAAACTAACTTTACAAATTTGGAAACTACCTACTTTTAGTAAAATTTGTTAAATTAAAATTAAAATTAATAATAATTAAAATAAAATTAAAATATTTATTAAATATTTTAAGAAAAAATTAACTTTTTATCCTTATATATAATAAAACTAAGTTAATAAAATGTGCGTGCCGATAAAACTTGAAAAGGAGTCCCGATACGATAAAGGGACTTATATAGTGTGATAGCCCTTTATCCCCCTCGAACAAGAAAGTTCTCGTTTTACCCTAAAGGGCGTATTTTTAAAGATATAAGGACTCTTCCAACCCTTCAACTTGGAACTTGGCGCCATCTGTTGTCGAATATTTGAACTTCATTCAGAACAACGGTTATTTGGGTCTCATATCAACTCCCGAGCGAAGCCGGGAATCATAGCTAGTATATTATAAAGAGCTATTCTGTTCTTGCAATAATATATATTAAAATTTAAAGGAGCTAAATTAATAATAAGTTCTTTATAAAATAATTACATATTTTCATTTGGCCTATATAAAAAATTAAGCATTAAATTTCACCTGACTTAGGAATGGTTGCAACAACTAAACATTTTTAATACAGAATTAAGGTTTTTTAATTAAATCTATTCAATTTAATATATATTTCCAGAAAACAAAATAAACTTTAAAAATACAACAATCAAATTTTATCTCCTTTACCAAACCACACGGGAAAAACGATGAAAGTCGTTTTTTTTTCTATAAAATGATATTTTTGCAGTATATTACCTCCTGAGTTGATACATATTTTAGTACTGAAAAAATGGAAATATTAAAAGGGACCATGTCTAAAAAACCTTTAAAATTATCGCAAAATATGCAAAACAATTTAATATCAAATGTTAAAAAGCACTTTCCCGACAATTTATTATTTTTGGACACTCATCGTTTTTCCCGTGTGGTCTTCAAATGGTATAAACATTCCAATTAAAACGAGCGATCCCGTATAATTCCAGTATTTATGCACTTATGCAAAAATCCAAAGACACGTCAACTTTTGATTTTTAGGAAAGCACATTTTTGTATTAAAAATTACTTGTTCAGAATTAGGCTAACCAATGCATACATAAGGAATATAAAAGGAAAGGGTGTCAAGTGGTATCCTATCTTTAAGAATTTCGAATTCCCATTTAAAAGGTTTTAGTAGTAGCCGAAAAAAATTGTCAAAAATTAATACGTAGGAATTATCACATAAATGTGCATTATATCCACTGTTATATCACGGATTCAGTGTTACCTATTACTTTTGATTCAGTGGAGTAATTTTTCCATTACATACCGGGCATATTTTTGTTTATTTAAATAAAAAAATAACACTACTTTTGCTACTTTTTGACATACAACCTCCAAATGTTTTTAATTTTTAATCTAGTGTCACGAATGGCATAAAACGGTAAATTTTGTAACAAGGAATCCTGGAAAATAGATGGAACTAAAGACTATATAGTGTCAGTCAGTCAGTCATAGTCTAAATATTTAGGTACATATTCTCGAAAACTACTAAACCTATTAAAAAATCTAAAAGCTATTCAGGGTGACTTGCGCCGTAATGCAGAAAAATGTTGGCTGCCCCTACAAAAAAAAGTTCGTTAGGGTATAACAAATTTTTGAAAAGCAAAAAAGAGTCCCTAATCTTAAAATACATTGTATACTAAGTTCTTTATTCAAGTATTCCACATTGCTGTTCTTTCCGCCCTTTTCCGCCCCCACAGCGTTGCGCCCTGGTGCCTTGCACCACTTGCACCACCCATTAGGCACGGTCTTGAACCTATAAATGATAATAATTAACCTGATTAGGAACATTTAACACTATTCAAAATAAAGTTTTAATTTTTTGACGTTTGTGTTAGTGAGGAAAGGGAATACCCATAAAAAAATAAATTTTTGACAAAAAATGTGTTCCTCTAAAATTAAAAATTGTTATATGTATATAAGTAAGTAAGCTTTAAGCCCACAAATTAAATAGATCTGTTATATTGTTACAATATATTTAATTAGACCAAAGCAGATAATTTTTAAAACAAAAAAAATAATAAAATAAAACCCATTGTAAAAGGTAAAAAATATAACAAAAATTAAAGGAAAAATTAATTACGGGCAATCTGAGGTCGGAAAGGGGGAAGGGGTAGGTGTAAATTAAAATAAAAGCAGTTATTCTTGAGTTTCTGCCAAACTACAACCATTTCTACTATTAAGAAAAGTTAACTGGTAAAGTTTAAGGTAATAAAAAGATCAACAACTTTTGTATTTACACTTTCTTTACATAACCTCAAAATTTATGTTAAACATTCAAAATACCAAGGTTTTAGTTTTTTAATTTTTATCCTTTACAAAAATAAAAAGGAATAATATGTGTTACGAAATTTGAAGAAAACTCACCTTTATTTGTCTCAAATATAATGTAATTTTTGAATTTAAAATATTTATTTTTACAAATTTTTTGACCTAATATTGAAGAAGTACCCCTATTTTTAATCGAAAATTCACTTTAATTTCTTATTTTTTCTACATTTTCTCATGGGTTTCATCCTTCTATATTTTTTTTGATTTCAACAATTACCGACCCTGGTCTAATAATGATTTGAAAAAAATCGGATCCTAGTTTAATTGCATTTTCCGAGAACATTTATCATTTTAATGTATATATTCTTTACACCATTAGAAAGTAGAGATTTAAACAAACAAAACGACCACCGACTCTTTGGAAAATGCCGATATTTTAACACGTAAAGATTCGATTGTGTAAATAAATTATTTTTTGTGAAAGGTAAAAATAAATAACCAATAACTTGGTTATTTAAAATTTTCACATTAAATTTTAAGATTATGTAAAAAAAGCGAAAATACAAAAATTGTAGATCTTTACATTGCCTACAACTTTGCCACTTTTTTCCATAGGACTTGTAGTATGACCGAAAATCTAGAAAAACCATATTTTACACTTTACACCCCATCCCCTTCCTTTTCGACCTTAAATCGCGCGTCATTTATTTTTCTTTAAATTTTTGTTATGTTTTTTACCCTTTTCAATGGATTTCATCCTACTATATTGTTTTTTTTCACTTTTTACCTCTGTTTAAGGCTTCAGCACTGGTCTAAAAACTTTTAAATATAATAGAGTTTAAATTAACCCAAACATAATATAATACGATGTTACAATTTGTAATTCTTTTTAAATATGATAAGTTTTATTTAACATAAACATAATGTTTTAATTAAACAAAGGGATTTAATTAAATACCTCTGAAGAGATTAAATTACTAGCTAATAAACAAGACCTACAGCAAACGTATTTCATCTAAAGTTTAACCCAAAGTTATCTCAACATAACTGTCTTAGTATGAAAAAATTAATAATTTAACCCCGTAGGAAAGCACAATGGAGCATTATTAATGGGGGAAATAATATCTGCACAGTAAGCAGACAACGAAGCCGAATAAACCACACAAAGATGAGTCCCAAGAAGCTTAATTAATTGTCACCGTTTGAATTAACCCATTGAAGATAATTAATTTGGTTTACCTGTATTTTAATTTCAAAAATTAAATTATATACAGTAGGGTGAAACAAAACTTTTTTTTAAATCGTTTTCGGATTGTCTTTAAAATGTGCCTCTGGATGTACGAAAACTCGCGTTAAAGCTGGAAAATTTGCTATAGTATATTACATAACAAGTGTCAAAAGTGTTATGTAAAATCTATGGTGACCTCACCATAGTAAAATCACTTTTGACACGAGTCATGTACAATATTTTTCCTACGACCAAAAAATATTTATATACCAAAAATCCTAAGTTAGATTTTTCATATCATTAATTTAAACACAGACAAGATAATCTGACAAAAGCTTAGACGTAAATTAATGTCAATGCCGTAAAATCCAAATAAAGTAATTACCTTTAATTGTATGTAAAAGCATGTAAGTATTTAGTATTTTAATTTTAGTTTTCCTATAAAAGTGTATGCACTGTAATTTCTTTAATTAAGTTTTTCAAACTGCATAATAACACCTTATCACTAAAGAAAACACACAGTGCCAAATGGATTAAATTAAATTTCAACTCTAATTTCAAAGGCAATTTCTATGTTATTTTACCAGATATTAGCCTTTTTCTAACAAGGTATGATTTATTTAGAAAAAAATCGCCTGGCATTTTGTGGTTAGGTTAAAATTTAACAAATCGAGATCCCTACTTTAGCATTTGAAGCTTTAGACACTTCCATTTTTTAATGGGTTGCCTATTATTATTATTATTATTAAGCCTTTGCTATAGAATAATGTCTATGAATAAACTAATAAACCCTTAAACATAAAATTAAAATGAATATAATTTGAAAAAAAGAAAATGTGTGTTAGCACTGGTAAGTCAAAACCTTTGGTTTATTAAAAATATACTGTAAATATCTTTTTAACAGAAATTAGGCATCTGTCATATGTACTTTTCAACACTAGTGTTGAAAAGTAGATTTCAACACGCGTATGATATTATTCGTTTTCTAAAGATTCAAAGAGTGCGTTTTATGTCATTTTCATATGTGGTCGTGGAAAAAATATCTTAATTTAATTGATTCTTTTCGAGGAAATTAAAAAATCTAACATGTTTCCCATAATTCTTAAAGCATAATATGTTATTTATAATAATAAAAAACTATAGGACCTAATTTGTATGTCTTAAGGTTTCTTGAACCATTTCAAAAGTGCCCACCTATGGCCAATTTCCAATTAAATATAGCGCGCTGGTAATAATGGCATTTGGAAACGTTTATGGTCGTTCTGGCAAAACCTTATTAGAGGATATTAGAATAGTGTTTTGAAACAATTCATCATAAACATTAAATTCAATGCAGATCAGGAGGCTTGCACGACTGTATCAGCTAAATGGAGATACTGGAAGATTTTTGTGGTTAAAAATATTGTACCATTATATGTGATACAAGTATTAAAAAATGCATTTTGGAAAAAACATACTATATCAGATGAACTTTATTTACTAATTACACCAGAGACCGACAGTTTTTTTTTATAAAACTGTTTTTTTTTTCTAAAAACAACATTTGACCTATCAGATTTAAAAGGAGTAGGATCGAGATAACTGCTGTGGATTTAGGAGGGAAGGGTTAGAATATATGTTTACTTCAATAGGGACTTTGGTCTCCCTTAAAATGAAAATTTTTTTCTTTAATTTTAAAGAACTTTCCATCCCTGAAAACTAAAAAATAATAATAATATATGGCAAAACAAGATAACTTTAAAAGTGTTTTTCCAATTGCTTTAACCCAGAACGGTTATATGATTTTTCCTAATGCTTTTTTATACCTATATTGCAATTAATGGTGTAATATTTTCAACTTCCAAAGAATACTTCTAGCATCTACATTTTAACTTAGCAGGCCTTGCGTTGATACACTCTAGCTCTTCTGACCTGCATTTTATTTATTGTTTATAATGAATTGTTTAAGCCACCATTTTATTATCCTTTTAACGCAAGGTATCGCCAATACCGCCGTAAACGTTGTCAAATTACATTATTATCAGCGCGCTATATTTAATCGGAAATTGGCCATAGGCGGGTAGTTTTAAATGATTAAACAAACCTTAAGACATACATTTTTTTTTAGATAGCGCTTCAACCTCATAGGTTATTTGCACGTAAACAAAAAAATTTAGTCGTTGTTCACATCACATGTTTGTTGTACTACTCTATGATTTATATTGAGTTAATTAGCTCACAGTCCTTTATAAAATTTAATGTATCTCTTAAATTGTTATTAAGAATGTCCTAAAGGGAGTCTTTAAGGTTATTTTTCTGTCTTTCTCGCGCGTGCTTTGGACACTCCACTAAAATGTGTTTAATGGTTAGAGGCACTGTACACAATTCACAGAAAGGACGGTTGTCTTTTGTTAGAAGGTAACTATGAGTTAGTTTAGTATGCCCTATTTAAATTCGATAAATTAATACTTGTTTATTTCGGTTTAACTTTAAATTACACTGCCACGGTTTCACGCTTGTTTTACACTCCCGCAAATGTGCTGTTGCACTATTCCATTCTTCGTTCCATGTTAAGTATTTTTTAAAAAACATTTTTTTACCATCCTTATAAACATATAAGACTGTAAGCATTAGGTAAAATATGTGTTCTTAGGTTTTTTAATTTACTTGAAAAAAATCAATAAAATTTAGATACTAAGCAATTTTCAGAGCCAATGAGAAACCCCAAAATAAGAAGTTAAAGAGTTTAGATTTTAACACGAGTTTTTGTACGTCCAGAGGTACATTTAAAAGAATATCCCAAAACGATTTAACAGAAGAATATTTTTTGTTCCAGCCTATTACACGGCCCTACAAAATAAAAAAAGTTGGTTATCCGAATGACTAGACCATGGGTTCTTTATGTTTTTGGTGTCGCTGAATCCGAATCCGTGGTTTCGTTTAAAACTATCAGGTCATGGTCAAGGTTATTTTAGGGTCAGTTACAGCCCAACAAGTAAGAAAAAGTTGTAGGTCTGAAAGACGAGACCATGGCAACTTTTTGTTTTTGGGGTCCCTAAATCCGAATCTGTCTGGGGTGGGTTTGACCCTATCAGGTCAGAATCAAGGTCTTTTCAATGATAGACTTTCAAAATTAATCAAAAAGAGACCACAATCGTAATATTTTTATGTTTTTGATATCCCTAAATCCGAATTCGGGGTCAGTTTGATCTCACCCGCTCATAATAAGAGTCAATTCAACGTCAAATCAATAAATTTTATTGAAAATAAACCACAATCATGCACTATTTGTGTTTTGGGGTCGCTAAATTCGAATCCGTGGTCAAATTGAACCTATGAGGTTAAGATCAAGGTCATACCAAGGTCAAATCATGCGAAGGTATCGTAAATGGACCAAAATCAGTATACATTAAGGTTTTTGGGTCGCTAAATAGGAATCCGTATTTAAATTGACCCCACGGATTCCGATCAAGGGACCCCAAAATCATAACGATACCATGTTTGTGGTCTATTTTCGATGAATTTTGATGATTTGACCTTGGAAAACCTTGGTTTTGACCTGATGGGGTCAAACCTATCCAAAATTTGGATTTAGCGACCCCAAAAACATAGGGATAACATGGTCTAGTCTTTCGAACAACCAACTTTTTGTGGGGCTGTGTTATTTAAAGGTACCCAACTTACCATAATGTAAAGGGTCTTTTAATATGGTGGGGAAGCCCAAAAGGGGATTTTGGGATTTACTACAGCGCGGCAGATTAATATACCGGAGAATACCTTGTACCCGTTTAAGTACCTCCACCAAATATGTGCCCCGTATGCAGGGCCGATAATAAAAACCAAAAATATATCCATCGAAAATTGTTGATTAAGATAAAGTAAGTTAATTACACGCTAAACAGTGTATATTCCACTAATCTAACAATTTGAGAGTAACGTAAAGAAAACAGGGGGCTACAAAAAAACGTCAGTTTAAAATTTTCGAGAGGGACTATTTTTTATTTTAAAGAAAATAATTTGGGGCTAACGAAAAATATATAATTCGATACGACCCAAGCGATTTCCACAAGCCGAAATAATAATAGTTTTTTTTGACATATCTAAAAGTCTATAGCCACTTTCCCCACCGATAAAAAGGTATGCTTTATATAACATTTTTTTATCATTTAAGCTTTGCAACCCAATAGGTCTCTATGACGCTCAAGTAAATCCCCATTTAGCATCGTGGACTTCCCTACTAATAAGAGTGATAGTTTTTCAAATAGAGATTTTTCGGTTTCTAATCCATATTTTTTTAAGTTCTTGGTGTAGTGTACAGTTTTTTGGTTGCAGTGTCTGACTTCTCTTGATCAGTTGGAAGTAATTAAAACATATTACCAAAGTGGTAGCTTAGTTGTAGCTACTTAACGTTTATTCACTCGTTAATTGGGTCGCCATCATCGGTACACTGCGCAGTTTATATGCCGCACTGTGGAAACGTGTAAACGTGAGTTAACTTTACCTTTTAAACTCACTTTTAAAACGTTTTCACCGTGAGGTGTATACCCTGCGCAGAGTACGGATGATGGCGACCCAATTATCGAGTGAATAAACGTTAAGTAGGCACAACTGAGCTACCACTCTGGCAATATTTTTTTAATTACTTCCTACCGATCAAAAGGTATCTTTTTTAAAATTTTTCTGTAAAAACCCTATTTTTTAAGATTCCAAACCAGAGTGATATGATAAAGCAAAAACGGTTAATTTTAAGTCAAGTAGCCATGGAAAAATTAAATAAATCATTTTTTACTTTTCACGACTTCTCAGGGCGGAGTCAAAGTTTGCAAAATCCTACTTATGGTCAAAACCCATGTCAAGTGTTATTGATTCAGAATGTCATATTCTAATTAAATGAGATAAAATATACCGGTAGTGCTATTTTAATTTTAAAAGTAGCAGTTATTTTCGGTTTAACCGGAAGTTATAGAAGAAAACTTAAAAAATCGTCATCATCATCATATTTTTCAAAAAGAATTCACCCGCAAAAACTCTTTCATGCATTTTTTGAATATTATGTACAAATTTCCCAAGTGTTAAAAGTTTTTAGCATTATTCTACAAGATTAAACGTTTTAATAATAAATTTTATCCCTAGAAAAAAATTATACAAAGAGGCTTTTCTATTTATGGATACTTTCTTCTATAATAATGGGTTTGGGTACATATTAATAGCGTAAAATTAAATATACTTATCTTTTTAAATATAGATGGAAAAATTTAGGTTAAGTAATAGATAATGTAATTTTGTGAGTTAACCACTCTCTAACCTTTCTTGACTTTTGATTCATAATTTGTTGCTAACTTTTTACATTTTAACAAACAATTTTGTGAGCAGTAACAAAATTTCAGATTAACTTTTACCAAAAAAATGGATAATAAAGCCGGCGTAACCGGTTTTCGTGAGTTAACCGATCTCTAATCTTTCTTGACTTTCGGTTAAAAATTTGTTGCTGACTCCTTACACCTTAACAAACATTTTTTGTGCAGCAACAAATTTTAAGATTAATTTTTACTTGGAGAAATCGAGTATCATGCTGGCGTAACCGGTTTTTGTGAGTTAACCACTCTCTAACCTTTCTTAACTTTCGGTTAATAATTTGTTGCTGACTTTTTACACCTTAACAAATAATTTTGTGAGCAGCAACAAATTTTTAGATTTACTTTTACCTGGAAAAATCGAGTATTTTGCTGGCATAACCGGTTTTTGTAAGTCGTTTACTAATCTTACTTGACAGTCGGTTTATAATTTGTTGCTGGCTCTTTGCGCCTCAACAAACAATTTTGCGAGCAGCAACAAATTTTTAGATTAACTTTTACCAAAAAAATCGAGTATAATGTCGGCGTAACCGGATTTTGTGAGTTAACCGATTTCTAATCTTCCTTGACCTTTGGCTTATAATTTGTTGCTGACTCTTTACTCTTTGACAAACATTTTTGTATGCAGCAACAACTTTTTATATAAAGTCTTACCTGGAAAAATTAAGTAATATGCTGGAGAAACCGGTTTTTGTGAGTTAACCACTCTTTAACCTTTCTTTACTTTTGATTTATAATTTGTTGCTGACTCTCTGCACCTTGACAAACAATTCTGTGAGCAGCAACAAATTTTTGTATTAACTTTTTTCTGAAAAAATCAAGTATAATGCTGGCGTAACCGGTTTTTGTAAGTTAACCACTCTCAAACTTTTCTTAACCTTTGATTTGTAATTTGTTGCTTACTCTTTGCACCTTGACAAACAATTTTGTGAGCAGCAACAAACTTTTAGATTAACTTTTTTCTGAAAAAAACGAGTATAATGCTGGCGTAACCGGTTTTTCTGAGTTAACCACTCTTTAACCTTTCTTCACTTTTGGTTTATAATTTGTTACTGACTTTTTACGCCTTGACAAACATTTTTGGGTGCAGCAATAAATTTTTAGATCAACTTTTACCTGGAAAAATCGAGTATTATGCTGGCATAACCGGTTACTGTAAGTTAACTGGTCTCTAATCTTACTTGACTTTAGGTTTATACTTTGTTGCTATCTTTTTGCACCTTAACAAAGAATTTTGCGAGCAGCAACAAATTTTTAGAATAACTTTTACCTGGAAAAATCGAGTATTATGCTGGCGTAACCGGTTTTTGTGAGTTAACCGATCTCTAATCTTTCTTGATCTTTGATTTATAATTTGTTGCTGACTCTTTACACCTTAACAAACATTTTTGTGTGCAGCAACAAATTTTTAGACTAACTTTTACCAAAAAAATCGAGTATAATGTCGGCGTAACCGGTTTATGTGAGTTAACCGATTTCCTATCT
>JACEGR010009081.1:0-29972 GCA_014170235.1 Listronotus bonariensis
GTACGTTAGAGAATTTTAGAGAGTTAGAGAATTTTGAAGAGATTTAATTTAGTTTGTTAATTTATTTAAATAATTTACCTTTATTTTTTCAAGTTCTTTCATCACTTTCGAAGGTTTCCGAAACCGCCCGAATTATCCATTGAGAACTTTTATGCCAGCCTGTACCATGGAATTTTCGCGATATTTCTTCAAAATTCTAGATTATTCATTACTAGTTTTCATTTGTTTCTTGAGGTCTTCTTTAAACAATTCTTGACTGGTCTGCATTTCCTTATTTATTTCTTCTTTTAGGGATTCTTGACTGTTCTTCATGTCTACTTTAAGGGATTCTTGACTGGTCTGCATTTCCTTCTTTATGTCTTCTTTCAGGGTTTCTTGTATTTCCATCATTTGTTTAATTAGTGCACTTAACTCCTCCATAACTGCTTGCTGTCTTGTTTCTAGAGGCATGCAATCTTCTTCAACGGCTTCGGCTTCCTCGGGTAATCTTGTTCCGCTTCCGACACCAAATGTTCCGAAACACCTCGTATAAAAACACGTGTCTTCGTTTTTATACCTTTATTAACAATGGAACGTAACTATGGTTACAATGTCTCTAAGTTTACAGTACAAAAGTCGAATCTATACTAATCATTCGAAGGTTTTCTGTCGCCCCTCTATAGTAATATGGAAGAGTAAAGAATGATCTAGAATTTCGGAGAAATATCGCGAAAATTCCATAGTACAGGATGGAATAAAAGTTCTCAATGGATAATTCGGGCGGTTTCACTTTTTTGAAGGTCTGTAACAATATTTTTAAATCATAAAAGAAGACATTGCAGGAATTTTTTCTTTAAAATTGGGTGTTATAATTTTTTATTAGCAATTATGTAACAACAACAATAAATAGTTTTAAATGGGTTTGATACTCAGTCTATCAATTTTTACTTAAATAAGTGTTTTCAATTTTTTTTAGTTTTTTAAAAGTTAATATCTTGTATCTTGAGAACTAGACATTTGCGGATCCATATTTATAAAGACTTTTCTTTATATTTTTGATTTAAAATCTGCACTTAAAATTTCTTTTAACAACATTCTGCACATCCTGTTTAAACTGAAATTTATGTAGCAAATGAAACTCAGCTCAATTTCTGAGTTTCAATGTGTTAAAGACTAGCAGGTAGCGATTAAGTAAAGAGAGTACAAGAAAGCTTAAGAATTAATCAAAAAATTTATAAACTTAAGATCTTAAGGAACGAGATCTTTACTTACTTGTAAAGTGTAAGCGTAGCTCAGGGTTATCGGATGACCCTCTGGAATTTCAGTAGATGCCCTAATGGTCAGTTGATACGTGTCTTCTTGATCAGTGTGATTTGTATTTGGTACACAATCATGTGATAATAAGAACGAAGTGGGATATAAACCCCGGATGCTTATACCCTGTTGACCTATTTCAAAGGCGTTTACCTTAAATTGGGTATAAAACAAATAATATCCTTGTAAAAAGTGTGTGATAAACTTATCAAAGAAACTTAAGATCTTGCTTTTAAAAAAAACAGCGTCTTAAAAGTATTTTCTACATTATACAGGGTGTTACGCGACGTACAGACTTGGATACAATCACCGAAAACATTTGTTGGTCGACTGTATCTTGAATGTTGCACATCGGTCGGCCGACTTGTTGCAAACGCCATGGCAACATCGGTGAGCGTTTTCATCCAAGGAATCGGTAGCCTGTTTTCCATTTAATATGGAAAAAATCGGCATGTTTGTACGAGCTTTAAAACTAGTGTGGACGCGAAACACTTGTATCTGCAAATGTTGGCCAACTTTGTTGCTGAAAAAATTTTTGAACAAGATAAAGTCGGCCGACAATGTTGTCCCGATTGTATCCCAGTCTGTACATGGCTTTAGGGATACAATATTCGTAACTTTAAGAGGTAATTCCTTGCATTATTCTTAGCAAAAAGGTCCTTATAACCTATGTCGGAAAATTGGCCGTTTCGGAGAAAAAAATGTTGAACTTATTTCTTTTTAGACATAAAATACTTTAATTTTGCACCTAAATAATTTAAAATCATATACCTTATAGCGTAAGATGTATTAATTTATGCTATATATTAAAAATTGTATAAAAATTTTTTTTTGCTTATTAATCACAATTTTCCGAAGAAAAACAAACAAAATCCCTTACACAATTTGGCATAAGGAATTTGAATGCATGCGAACGCATAAGCGGTTTGTGAATTCCTACTGCATGTCAGCACGTTTATAGAGTTGAAACACAGTAGCAAAACTAAACAGTATCACCATTACAACTTACTTACTTACATCATAAGTATAGTAAGAACATTTTAAAAGCGCAAATTCGGTACCCTTTAAAATAATACAAAAAAAACATAAAAAGGCCGCCTGCAATCGGAATATTTTATACAAGGCGCCGCTACCCTTTACAGCCACGCGCCAATACACTATGGGATATAAATCCATTATTTTGGCCAAAAAGCAACTTTGAAATTTTAATGGCTCATGCTGTGTATTTCAAAGTAGATACTCCAAACTACGCAAAATTATAAAAGGATAAGACGACTTCTATTGGGGTAATAAGAAACTTGAAAATGTATTTTAAGGTAAACATAAATATACAACATTTAATCTCTTAGTTTATTATTACCCTTGATTACTAAAAAAGTAAAAGAGTTTAAATAATAAGAGCTATTGTTGTGTTTCCGATGCAGTCTCGCGAAGTGTCGCTACTTTTGTCAAAGATTTTTTTACCATTTTCTTTATCAGTTTTTGTACTTACAATTGCCTTCCTACTTTTTGCTACTTCTAAGTGTAAGGACAGATACAAGATTTTTTTATAATTTACAAGGTTTTCCATTTTAAAATTTAATATGTTGTGTCCTACACTGTATATCCTAAAAGATAAAAGCATTCTGATCAAAGATATGGATTCTACAGAATCTACCCAACAAAACAGTGTTATTATTTATTTTATACGTTAAAAAATAAAAAAAGTTGGGAAGATGTATCTCTATTACGCTTCTAAGAACAATTTAAAATTATTTTTCAGATTTGGATGGTCATATTTCCGAAACTAATTGAGATAGACACATCAAATGTAGTATTTTTCTAAAGCATTTTAAAAGATTTTTTGGTGGTGATATAATATTCAGGGTATTTTATTTTAAAAATCATACCTATTGTCGTACCCTGTATATCATATGAGATAATAATATAGGTAATCATCGGATTACTGATTAGAATACTACCGAATTAACCAAACAAGCTGACATTTTAGTTTATCTTGTACAATAAAAAATAATAATGTTAAGTAGGGTGTAAAATTATAATACCATATAATAAGTTTTAGGTTTCCAAAAAGCATTTGTAATAATTTATAATATTTTTCCAGTAAAAAGCACCTCATTTTAAGTTAGATTGGTAAGTTTCAAAATTTTGTCCAAAAAAATAATTTCTATCCCATAGTGCGATGACCACCTGCATCAACCGGCATATCATAAAAGAAATATAGCAATGGCGGCCGCGAAGACAAGCATGCCGATTTGTTTGCTTTAAACTTTTTGTGATTTTTTTCTTATCAAAGAGCACCGAATTTACATTTTTAAACTGGAAGGAATTTAAAAGCATGCAAACGCATAAAGACGAAAGCAATTTAACGTGATAATAAAAAGTCTGTTTTCAAAAGTATCACAAATCAGTGGATTAAATAGTTTAAATACAGTGAACCAGAAAAACACATGTTAATTCTTACAATATGTCATAGTTTATGAGGTCTTTTGGGAATTTTTTTATTATTCAATTTTATATAAGAGGCAATTTTGTTTTTAAAAATATTTTTTTGTCTGTAATATGACATTTTTATTGGCTAGTTATTAGGCTATTACTTTTTATTTGTTTTTGCCATTTTTATTTGTATTTAATACCAATTATTACAACACGATAATAGCAAAGTCTAAGAAAATCTAACAAATCATCATATCTTTATTAATTTTACTCTAACCATTTTACTGACTCTAATAAACTTGCTATATTTAGCAAAAGGCTCGTTGTAAAATAAATTTTAAAATAATATCTTCAGTTATGCCCTGGAGAGACATTTAATTGATAGTTATGGTAAAAAAATATAACTGTTTTGTTTTTTTTTCTAAACCTTCTTGACTGTATGAAAATTACATAATTAACAAACCAAAAACAAAAATATATATATTTTTTAAATTATGGCCAAAAATTTAAGGTGGGGGCAAAGCGTCTCGTGTTGCAATGCGTGTGAATTCCAAATATAAAAATCAAATTTGCTTTTGCTAAACTTAAGTTTTGTAGCCATTCGGCCGTCGTTGTAGATCCTTGACGTTTCGCCAGCGCGAGTGGTTGGCATCGTCAGAAGGTTCCTAGTAGACTAGTACTACTGTGTCTAGTCTACTAGGAACCTTCTGAGGATGCCAATCACTCGCGAGAAACGTCAAGGATGCAAAATCTACAACGACGGCGACGGCCGAATAGCCCAAAAAAATTAAGTTTAGCAGAAGATGGCCACGAAAGCTTTACACAGTAAATTTGCTTTTACTTAAAACATCCCAATATGCATAGCAATTATAAAGTTGAATTCTGCGTTTTAGTACATAAATTCCTACGCGATATTGGTGCTGGCGTGTGGTAGTATTTTTACATTGTTCCGAAATAAAAACTTCCTTGAAATGATTCTGCATTTTAGCACGGTAGGGTGTTGTAGCGTAGTAGGAATTCATAAAACGTGACTGAGACATCGTCTCGGTAGGCAAAAAAATACGTTCATTGGTAAAAATTGTTTAATAGTTTCTTGCATACCTTGCAATGCAAGAAATGTTTACCCGAATTGAAATTACATTACATTAAATTTTCAGTATGTATTACTGTATCAGTGCTTGCATTTTAATGCAAAAAGATGTTTCGGTACGCGAGTTTCACGAGATGCGTATTATTTATTAAGAGGCTGATTGCAATTCTGAAGAAGCTAGGCGCATTTACGAAGAACGTCTTCCGAATCGAAAGCTATCAGCCGAAAGAACATTTGTAAAAGACTGCCAAAGACTTAAGCAAAGATTAATAATAGTTTACTTACTCTTTGACTTAAGAGTATTTGTATTACTAATACATTTACCTGTAACTTTATGTGTTTTAGGAATGTATTTTTTTTTGGTGCATCGGATCGTTAAAAATAAATGACTGATAATCGTCGGAATTGGTGGTGTGTATAGCCAGGTATCGTTAGGTCCTGTTATTTTTTTAAGTAATTAACTTTACTAAAAGCATAATAAAATAAAATAAAAAATTGCCCCAAAATTGGTTAAAGTGTTCAATAATTCAAGGCATAAGCAAAGAATACCAATCCATAGAACCCACAAGTGAAATTTTAGCGTACCCTAAAAATTTTAGTACCTACCGCGACCAACAGGTGGCGAAAGTAGTACAATGTCGCTTTGCTAATACGATTACCATCAAAAATTGATAGCAGTCGCTGACGAGCAGTCGGCCCGATCAGTTAGAGTAAGGATATACGCAAAATTTAATAAAAATAAAATCCCCGATAAATGGTAGTATCCATAAGATTATTAAATTTATGATTTCAGAATAGGATATATCGATGGGTTTTTGGCAAAACATCGTAAGCGACATTCGTCAGTTTTACGGGAAATGTTTTTTTTTCATTGGCTTTATTTCAGATGAAGATATGTTCTATATTGGTTCGGCGGTTCATTTAATTAATGGTAGTTATTTGGGTACAGGCCAAAAAATAAATTAATAGTACCAAAAACCAAAAAAATAAAGCAAGTAAATAGAGAACTAAAAATCGACGTTTTGGTGGCAATTCTGCCACCGTTGTCAAGATAAATTAAATAAAAATAAAAAAATTAAAAATTAACTAATATTTAGGTTTAGAATTTTAAAATTTGTAGCTTTTTTAGGAGATTCTGAAAATTTTGACATTAAATGTTAAATATGTTTGTTTTGTAATTCAAATTAAGAAGAAATCTAAAATAAAAACATTCAGATCTCGGTTTTTCTTTAAAAATAACGCGATGGGAAGAAAAATCGTTTCCCGTAAAATTGGAGAATGACGCTTACGATGTTTTGTAAAAACGCATCGATATATCCTAGTCTGAAATAATAAATTTAATAATCTTATGGATACTGGGTCCATTTATCGGGGATTTTATTTTTATTAAATTTTGCGTATATCCTCACTCTAACTGATCGGGCCGACTGCTCGTCAGCGACTGCTATCAATTTCTGATGGTAATCGCATTAGCAAAGCGACATAGTACTACTTTCGCCATCTGTTGGTCGCGGTAGGTACTAAAATTTTTTAGGGTACGCTGAAATCTCACTTTACTTCTATGGACTGGTATTCTTTGGCATAAGGTTCAGAAAATATCATATCAACGCCTAAAATAATTTTCTGTCCTCATGCGAGGTATCGCGATAGTTTTGCAGCGTTGCCTAATGTCTGGAAACATTCAATTATTTACGACTCATTTTCCTTGAAAACGATTGATTTTGAGACATAATTTATAATGAACTGTTTTGCTAACGAACATTATTTCCGTAACACCCTGTATTTAAAAATAATCTGTTTTGGTTAATTTATTAAGTTAGTACAGTTATTAAGCCTAATACATACTTCCAATATACCACATATCGTATGAATTTCATCTTCAGTAAATTCCGTTAAGCCCCAGTCTTTGATAATCCTATCCACAACGCGACTTTGGTTTAGATCCCATAATTCCGGAATGTTTCTTCTTATGTCGTTATGACTCTCCATATCCATTAGAATAGCGTATGTGCTTGGATCAGTTGTTTTTAAAATTAAACATCTCAATGGAACTAAAATTTGAAAATTTAGTTTGAAGAAAATTTATGATAATTAAAATTAAAAGAAGAGTGTCGGACTTCCATTGTCTTTATTACATTTATTAACACAACGTTTCGGGCCGTACATTCTCTGTCCATTTTCAAGTGTAAACTAATGTAATTTGTTAAGCTACTAAGTTTATACAGGGTGTTTTCTAATTGCGGTAAGAAAAGCTAAGAGAATATTCCTGAGTCAATTTAATGAAAAAAGTTCATTAAACATTGATCCGGAACTATCTGGTTTCTAAGATACAGGGTGTTAAACTTTACAAAGAAAATCGGGTTTTTAATAATATCTTAACAGTCGCACCTGTGGCATATTTGTGTATCCGGAGAACCTGGGGCAGAGACTGACCCCAACTATATTTTCACTTAGATGGGAGGTATCAGCGTTAAACCTTATAATTTTGGGAAATTAGTTGGAAACTTTTAAATTAATAAATAAAAATCTATGATTAATGTTACAATATGGATATTTTGCAATACTTTTGTTTTCTAGAGGTTTTTATATTCAATCGGCATAGTTCATTTCCTAGTCGTTTTATTAAGAATTATTGTCCCAATTTGCTTAAAAATTGTGTGCCCACTTTTTTTTATCTTTGGACAATCCACGAAGGCTGAAAGCCTAAATACTAACGTACCTTGGGTGGCTTAAGCAAGGTAAGAGGAAGTTAGTTAAGTCGGGACTTAAAAACTTGAAGATTTGGGGGAGAAGGAAAGATCTCCGCTGGCAGCAGGTTCCACAGTCTAGAAACTCTGGGGATAAAAGAAAGAACGAAATGGGAAGTTCGGGGCCTGTCCAATTGAACTGTATAGGGATGCATACGCGCGGCACCACGAGTTTCTCTGTTGGGAACTGCAAGAGGAGGGACTATAATGGACAATTCGTCGGAGCAGAAGCCGTAAAAGTATCTATAGAAGAGCGATAGATCTCCCACAGCTCGACGATGGGCAAGAGAAGGAAGTCTTTGAGTAAGTAAAGGGTCATTAATAAGACGAACAGCCCTTCTTTGAATGACATCAAGCATGCTGAGGGTTGTAGGGGATGCCATTCCCCAGACATGAGAACAATATTCCAGAGAGGGTCGAATTTGGGACACATACAAAGTGAATAAATTGGAAGGAGAAAAATACTTTTTGGCCCGGAAAAGAAATCCAAGCTTTTTTGAAGCCGCGGTGGCTATAGATACAATGTGTATATGCCAGTTAAGGTTATTCTCAAATGTGATGCCTACAAGGTTAAATGTGTCCCCGCTCTGCAAAACCTGGCCACTCATAAGCAACGGATGAGTGTTTGATGATTTTTTCGCGAGAAGGAACACGACTGTGTTTTGGATGCATTAAATTGAACGAGATTTTTGGCGCCTCAATCCAATATCAAATTGAGATCCTGTGAAAGAGATATCTGCAAATCTGCATCGACCTGCGTTTGCTTTCCAAGTCGGGTTAAAAGATTGGTTTGGGAACCTAAAAAGTGGAGTGAAGGGTACTATCGTCAGCATAACTATGAATGGGATTGGTTGTGAAAGAAAGAAGGTCGTTGATGTAAAGAGGAAACAAAGTTGGTGCTTGTACTGAACCCTGTGGCACTCCAGCATTAATTTCGTGAAAGCTTGAAGAGTGGCCATCAACAATGACTGATATACGTCGATTAGAAAGATAACTGGAGAGCCAAGAGCAGAGTTTAGTTGGAAGACCGTAGGAGGGAAGTTTATTAAGAAGTGCGTCATGCCAGACGCACTTGGCAAGCAAACCAAGTCTGGAAATACCAGACATTTGGAAACCACTCTTAAAGCGCACCAATGCTGGCGTCCTGGGTGAAGAACCTCACGCCTGACAGCACCCAACTCCATCAGGGGTGAATGGTCTTCCCCAATATATATAAACTCAGTAGCTTTATTAATTAACGTATGTCCTAAAAGTTTTGGCACACAATATTTATCGGTTTTTTTTTTTAATGAAGAAATTTATTTAAGCACTAACTAGTTATCATAAATTACAACTCAATACTTAACTAAACTATACTATCGAATTATGTGGAGTGGCCCATTCTGTATTGCCTAGCCAGTCTCCTCGTTGACATTCCAATCTGGTTTTTTGCTCTTCTCACCCATCTCTCTGACCTCTGTGGGGTAAATGCACGTGGTCTTCCACTTTTGGGAAATTCAGACATGGTATTCCCTGCTCGCACTCCGCTATTGTTCTATAAATGGTTCTGCGTGAAATGTTTTCATTCTGGAATATTCGACAGATTTCAGCTTTGGGTATCCGCCCAACTAACTTGTAGATACTTTTTCTTAGTTCTAATTTATACGACATCTTAAAGCGAAAACTTCAAAATAAATAAATCTCAACTGACAGTAAATAAAGTAAATAAACTTTTGTTTTCAAAGGCAACTTGATATTATTTTGTTTTTGTTAAAATTAAAGACAATGAGTTTTGTGCCAAAACTTTTAGGACATACGTTAGTTTACACTTGAAAACGGACAGAGATTGTACTGCCCGAAACGTTGTGTTACTAAATGTAATAAAGACAATGGATGTGTAAAACTATTCTTTGAATTTTAATGATAAATAATTGTCTACCATATTCAGACATACGTTAAAATTTAAGATGTTTCACAAATAAACTTAATATTACCTATGGCTTGAAAATTGATCCTCATCTCTTCAAAGTTATTAAAGTTTAAATATGTCGCTGATTTACATTCCTGCAATATCGTGCATTCTATCTCTGTGTGGCCATGATGTTTCTTAAGGCCCGGGCAACTCTTAGAACATATTGGCCAACCACAATTTGGACAACTAAAGAAAAAATAGATAAATATTTACAGGGTGTTACAGCATGTTGTAAGGAAAATTTAAGAGAAAATTCTATATTAAAAAATATAAAGAAATGTTCATATAAATTTGGATAAATTACCCACTCCCTTAATGCCATTAATAATATTGCCAAATTAAAACAAAGGTCAGTAAAAGATATTAGAGAGAGATTATAAAAAAAATAATACAAGTTTAACACCTTGTATTTTGAGGATACATAAATTTGAGGACCCATGTTAATATAACCTCTTTCTAATAGTTTATAATAGTAAAATCTGCCCTTTAATTTTCTTCTGTGGAATAAATAACAGCTTCACTATCGCAGCTATAAACTAGTCATTCGCGAGCTAGTCGTAGCTCACAAGGATAATAATCGAGAAGGTCTCAACATATTTTGGGAATACAAAAGTATAAAAATAATAAAAACTGAGGTTGACATCTCTTCAAAGTACACGAAATGCATCTCTTAGCGTGGTGGTTAGTTTTATTTATAATTAAATCTCTTTTGATGTTTATTTAACTAAAGAGAAATACTTCTGGCTAGAAGTTTTAAACAAGTAATACAAGTTAGTTTTCCCCAGTAAACACTATTTGCCGTCAATATACATTTTTCATATTGGCATTGATGGTAAAGCATTGGCAATTGGTGGTAATATTATGCCAACATCTAATACGCATTAAAAAGTTAACCCTAAATAAACACTCAATTGCCAATAAATTTTACATGCAGGCGAATTGCCGGCAAGCATACAAAAATGGCGGTATATCGATCCTAATTAAATAAATCATGCATTTTTGTTGCAGGCAAATAAATAATGGATTTTTGAAGGCAAACCTTCATCGCATATTCATACTTTTTAAACCATATTATAAACATTGGTGTTTAACTAACATTAGAGCAATTTTTTTATCGGTTTTATTTATAATGGCAGCTAAACAACATTATTTTGTTTTTTTACATAATTTAAAGGAGCATTTTCATAACATAACATTTTATTGTTACAAATCATGCAAATAAAAATTAAGTCAAACAAAATGTTTATTATGTATTTTTGAGAGAATAAAAATAAAATGATTGTAAAATTAGCGCTAGGTTAATTTCGACCGAAGGTGACAAATTCAAATTTCCCGCTTAGCCGAAATACAAGATGTGACGATTTTGACAGATGAAGCAAAATTGCTTTTGTTTGATCGCTTTGTGCAATTGTTTTCTACGTAGTTTTCTGGCTTTTTAGTTTCTTTTTAATGAAAAGAGTTTTTTAATAGACATAATTAAGTGTATTCATTACCTACTTAGTGGTTGTGAATAATTGGTGATGGCTAGTCGAGAAGGCGAGTTATTCAAGTAGACTGTTAGGAGCTGTAAACATTTTGTTTAAAACCTTTTAAGTTTGCAGTTACTTAAAAATATATATAAAATTAGGGAGTTGCCTTATTAAAAGTTTTAAAGACGTGTTAATAAAAAAATATTATATATATTTAATAGTTTTTTTTTTGACATTTAACTCCTTTAAAATATTTCTCCCTATGTTTTGGATCTGAAAATTGCGTGCAAGTGTCCCTTGAATACTTACTATTTTAATAGTTTTCTTTTGATTTACTATCTTTTTTAATTTAATTACATACCTTTAATTTTTATGGTTTATTATTACTGTATATAAATTTATATAATAATTTTTTTAATGATAAAGTTTTCCTGCCTTTTTTTCTCATTTTTTTTTCGATTACAAAATTCTAAATATGTTATTTAACTTTTGGGACATTCAACTTATAAAACTTGCAATACTTATTTAATGATAAATGCCATTATCATAAACGCATTTTTTCATCATTACTTATTAATGATAGATGCCACCACAGTATCTGCAACACGTGGCCCAATAACGGCCAATTGCTTACTTTCGTGTCTTTTTGATACCTTTGCCAATAACTTATTAATATTGGATGCCATCATTCTAAAAGCATTTTTTCATCATAACTTATTATTGACGGACGCCATCACATTACCTGCAACACGTGGCCCAATAACGGCCAATTACCCACTTTCGTGCCTTTTTGATAATTTTTGCCAATGCCCTGCCATTAAAGAGTGTTGGCAATGCCAGTAAATTAAATGTACATGGCCGGCAAAAAATGTTATATGGACCTTTTCTGTTTGTTTTTTTTGTTTTGGTTTGAAATAGGTCAAGTGATTAGATAAAAGTAATACCTTAATATTTTATCTTCCTTTTCCAAATCTTTGTAACATCCTAAACATAGAACTTTGCAATCTGTACAAGGTCCTACTATTAACGGTTCTTCGGTTATTATTACTTCTCCAGGTTTAATATCCTTATTAGCAACAATGTACCTAAAAAACACATTATTAGTTTTTGCAATTTGAAAAACATTTTTAAAGTTTATTAAGGACAATTATAACAATACGACAACTGGGTCAGTTTTATTTTAAAGATTAAGTTGCACAACGAAGAATATATTATTAATTACAGTTGGAAATTAAGACGATATCCATCAACAATGAGTATCCCTTAACAATTCATGATTATTCAACGCTTTTTTTGTAAAGTCTAAACCACCTATAATTAATTCTGAAAGCAATGCCGCCAATAAGTGCACAAAAAATAATAAAGTAAACAAACCTCTTCGAAAGCACATAGCCTCTGACAGAGCCTGATTACATATTTTTTAAATAAATTAAAAAAAAACATTGCTGAAACGCGTATCACGTACTTACAAAACATCATCTTATTTCGTCTCTGTCCTATGCTATAACAGCTGACACGTGCCGTAAAGAACTATAAACTGACTCTTTCCGCGATCTTCGAGTAGTGCGGTTCATGTTTACGTAGAGGTCTACATAGACCTCCCGGGTAGGCGATTGAAGGCATCGTACGAGCGTGGCTGTACCCTTGGGGATCGAGAAAAGATTCACGCTAAATTGGGGCTTCTTTCTTCTGGGGCTAAGCGCTGTGAGTGAAGATTCCTAAAAATCCTGATGTTTTTAGGTTAGCGGGGTGCACGTGTTTTCGTAACGGCCGAGGACGGTGGCCCCCTATACTGGAAGCGTCAGCAAGTGACAGTGAAGGTTATGCATGACACCATTAGCAGTTTTTGGATTGACAGCCACAATTTATGCATTGAATCGATTATTATTTTGTTTCGAACAAAAGTAAACATTTGAACCGGAATTTCTGTGAGCGGAAAGCTCATCCATCCAGATTTTCCACGTACGAAGCCCTGGAAAGCATAGTCTGGAAGGGGAGAGCTGGTTAATCGTCTTGCAACGGGACCAACAACAAAGAAAGCAAAGCAAAGCAAAGCAAACTATAAACTTGTCGGGTGTATTATTTATTCATACAATAAATCATTGTTCACAAAAGGGTTTGTTTACATTAGATACTTTGCGGCAACCCTTTCAGAATGAATAAAATCTGGTCCTAATTATAACAAAGGATTTACTACGCTGACCATTGTATGCAAAAGTAAATTTATTGAGAGATAATAATATCTCTCCATTTTAATGCTATGTACCAAATATAGCATTCGTTCAAGTCTGAGAAATTCAGTGATTCTACAGAGTGTCCCAAAAAAAAGTTATTGCTGTGAGGTTAGTTTTTTCCAATGGTTTTTGGTAGGTGCACTCTGTATACATCAAAATATTTAGTTCATTCCCCATTTCCAACAATCTAGTTTTAACCTTCTCTCTTTAAATATTGCCCTAATATGCATTATCTTTGTTTCCAACAACATAGTTCTTTAAAATTTTCTTTTGATCAATCTTAGTCCCACCGCTTGAGAAATTCGCTGGTCATATCTGGGGGTACTATCAAGTTTGAACCCAAGCTCTGTCGTCATTATGACGTAATTTTTAAGTCATTTTTGGTTATTTTTGATCATAGGACATCAGACCAAAATAATGACGTCATTTTAACGACGTGTTTTTGACGTCGTTGAAGTGACGTCTTTTCGACGTTTTTTTGTCATAATAGCTCATAAAAATCTAATGACGTCTTATTTAGAAAACCCGCCAGAAAAATTTTGTTACATTATATGATTCGTGTCAAAGTCCAACCGAAATATCACATGACAGAAAAATAAGAGTAATTAATTTACAAAATTGAAATAGGAAAAAACTCTACCGATAGATGGCGTATTGGACAATAAACTACTACGTTTATTCCACATCTTTTTATCGCCTACACTGTACCTATGAGACCAAAATAGTTCTAGACCGGTCTGCCGTTGGTAATCTCATTTAGCTGTGAAAGAAATGTTTTCGGCTAGTGAAAAAATCTGCATCCCCAGGTTGGACAGTGTCCCGAGAGATGCGACCTTGCAGTGCAAGGAAATTGCAAGCAGTAAGGAGTTTTTTTCCTATTTTAATTTTCAAGTAAAATATCGTTCATTTTAGCTTTAAAAAAAGTATGCGTCAATTTTTCGTCATCTTATAGACGTCATTATGACGTCATTAACGGGACGTCTTTTGTCGGTTTAACGTCATTTTGTCGTCATCTTATGAAATCTTTGCTGACCAAATGTGACCAAAAATTACTAAAAATAGACGTCAACAAGACGTCAGCTTGCTGCTTGGGAATTATTATAGTACCTGCTACCGCCAGTATATTCACAGCATCATTCCTCTTATAACAGTATGCAAAAGACATTTTTTGATTTTTTTTTCGATTTTGAGATTTATTTATAAAGCTTAATTTTTTGACGACTTTTACACGAATATATTGTAGAAATATTTATGTTTCTGTGCTTAAAAATCTTTAGTAATTAATACAACTCTAGTGATATTATAAGTAAATATTTTGATCGTAGACACTAAAAAAAATCGTTTTTGATCATTTCAGTAAATTAAATAATTGAATAAACATTTAGATAACGTATCCTCTGTTTTAAATTAAATAATTTTTTAATTTTAAATTTCAGTCGCCAAAATATCCAGAATTGATTTCGCAATGCAATTAATTTTAAGTGGATGATATCATCTGGTAATTTGCATTGATATTAATTGGAATATGACTCATAATATTTACTATAATATTCCTAAATTCTAGGAGAATACTTATCAATATTAACGGCCCGTTAGCTCAGTTGGTTAGAGCGCCGAACTGCAATGGAAAATCTCGGAGGTCGTGGGTTCGAATCCCACATGGGCCCTATTTTTTAGCATATTACTGTAAGTTTGTCCTTTTTTAAAAAGAGAGGATAAGGTGCTGCTTTTTTTTATTAATAGATCATTATGATTTTCTCCCCATGTAATATTAATTTTACTTTGTAACGTTAAATGGTACACCCGGTATATTTTTATTTATTTGAATAGAAAATTTGCAACCACTTTATATTTAACTATTAAATATTTTTAAATTTTAATCTAGGGTGCCATGAATGGGATAAAATGAATTTTGGATCAAGTAGTCATGGAAAAGTAGATGATGGTCTTTTGCTTTTTATGGCATCTACAGACTTGTTATTTTTTTTGCGATTAAATGTCTAATAAAAAAATATTATTTTGGGATATTTTTTCTCTAAAAATAAATATCAGATCTTATTTCTGAGTTAAGCATTGGTATACAATTGGGGTGTTCAACTTATTACAAAAACATTCCAAATGATAATTATTGAAGACCAATTGACAGTGCCGGATTTAGGTGTGGCCACACATAACAGTAACAAGCCCGCAGCCTTGCATCTCGCTGGTCAAATGTAGGGGAATGAGGTGCAAAAGTTTTGTATTTAATAAAATTGCACCTGATTGTAAAATAAACCTTCACAAATAAAGTCCCACAGTTTTTCCTATACTAAATTTAAAGTTTGGATAAGAAGAAACAGAGATAAGCAGAAAAATCTGTTTTATTTAAATAAGGAGATATACAATACATGGAGCAATAGACTTAACGAGACAAAAACGCTTTTATAATTTTGAGGGCATGAAAAGTGCTGCTTGAATTTCTCCGAATTAATCTGTCCCACTTTCCTCTTTTATTGTAAATCCGAGCTCCGTGCGGAATTGGTGCGGTTTATGTGTGGTCAGACCTTAAAGCTGTATTTAAAGATTGACGTTTTTGTTTCCGTTTGCCGTTTGACGTTTTCAGTTAGAAGATGAAATAACAACTTTCCATTTAACAATACATATTTTCTATTTACCGTTTCCATATGCCATATCAGATACCGAAACGTCGAACGGCGATCGGTAACGGGAACGTCAATCTATAAATTGAGCTTTAAACGTGAAACGTAAAACGCGCCAGATCGGGCGGGTTATACTTTCTTTTAACTTCGGTTTGCTTTTTAAATTGAAGGAAAAAGAAAGTAGAGCCGTACGCTAGCAATGGCACCCCCGCCAGGAGGGTGGGAATAGGCCCCTAGGTGGTGCACTGCAGCCTGAAGGCTTATTGTACCTTGACCCCTACTCCTTCCCATTCACACACCATTCATTCCATAACTTGGATGGTTGCTGCTCGGTCCGTTCGTTCAACCCCGAGCAGAACACCGCGTGCCGTTGCCCAAAACCGACAACGCCGGTCACCCATCCAAGTTATGGGCACATGGAGAAGGGCCCAAAGTTAAGAGGTGAGGACTTTTTTGGTAATTTTTTTTAAGAAAAGGGCACTAAATTAAAAAAATACCTTGAGCCGGCACTTCCAAATGAGAAGTGTTTATTCCAAAAGGGACACCTGTCCACATTTTATCAAAAATCTTTTTATAATTTCTATCGATTTACATCCTTAAATAAAATTGATACAGCGCTTTGTGAAAAATCAATATACAAGTATAAAAATCGATCGCTTCTTAATTACTTAAAAATAGAAAAGTCCAATAGAGATTTTATGGTATATTACTAGTTTTTAATTCAATTTTATCGGATTTTTATGAACTATTTTTCAAAAAATAAAAAAAAATGGTGCGCCACCGCTTTTTCCTAAAATAAAAATTATTTTTAAATTTTTTGTGCTTTTTTAGATTAAGCAAATAAAAAAAAAACAAGCCGTTAGGTTCCTTATTTTTTTCCGTATCTTGTTTAGTTTAAGAGAAAAAAATAAAATTCACTTAATTGCATATTTTTAGACCATAAAAGAAGCATTGCGAGATCTTTTTCTTTTAAGAATTAGGTTTTCTAATTTTTATTTAGCAATTATGTAACAGAAATAATAAATAAATATTTAAATAAGGTTTATATTCAGTATAACAGTTTTTACTAGAATAAGTGTTTTCGATTTTTTTTTAGTTTTTTGAAAATGTTAACACCCTGTATCTCAAAAGTTAGGACGTTTAAGACATATTTGTTCATATTAACTTTTCTTCCTAAAATAAGCTTAGAAATCATACAATGTATTTCTAGCCCAAAATTAAATTACACCCTGTATAAATTATATTATACAGGGTGATTCACGGTCGGTGGTAGGTTAGACGTTTATGAAAAACGGAACATAAAATTATTCTGAAAATTTAGCATCTTACATTTTCTTACCTGTTCTATCGATCTAAAATATTTTCAGCATTGCGACGTTGCCGCTTTTATCAAAATGTCCTAGGAACTTTATTTTTTCAAATGGAACACCCCTTATATTAACAAGTTTTTATATTCGCCCTTTTATAATAATACTTTTTGTTACTATTGCCCTATACTTATCTCTATCGGTTTTCGAGATAAAAAATAATTTGTGTTAAATATGGTCCAAAACATGGCCCTAATTAAACTTAAGTAAATTAGTGCTTTTAATTCATGAAAAGTTGATGTTTTTATGGTAGTTTAGACAGACACGATGTATTTAATTTACACCGAGAAATCGACTCCATATCATACAGGGCGTGCTAAAATTACTATTATTTCCGTTATTCTTAAAAGGGGTCAAAAGATCATTTTTCAAATGAAACTCCCTGTATATTACTCAAAAAAATTAAAGATGAAGAAGAACGCTTTAAAATGACATATCATGTTCCTATACCTAAATCATCAAGTTTTCTGAATAAGCCGCTTTTTTGTAAAAAATTATTTTTAAAGAATTTAATTTTAAGTAACCATGGAAATATCAAGCTTATGACACTTTGGTGACTTTTATAAGTAACTTATAAACAGTTATTGACAGTCTTTAAAATAATTCCAAAATGAAACGTGATAAAAAAATGGGGTTTTAAGAAAAATGAGGGTCATGTTTTGCACCATATTTAACACAAATTATTTTTTATCTCAAAAACCGATAGAGATAGGTATAGGGCAATATTAACAAAAAAAATTAAAATAAAAAAGGGCGAATATAAAGACTTGTTAATATAGGGGTGTTCTATTTAAAAAATAAAGTTTCTAGGACTTTTGATAGAAGCGGCAACGTCGCAATGCTGAAAATATTTTAGATCGATAGAACAGGTAAGAAAATATAAGATGCCAAATTTTCAGAAAAATTCTGCGTTCCGTTTTCCATAAACGTCTAACCTACCATCGACCGAGAATCACCCTGTATAATACTTGTACCTGGACATGTCCCTTTTTTGAGTGAATACTTCTCAAATATATTTTAGCTTTTATTGTCTAATATTGGAATTAATTTAAATAGCCACATGATTAAAATTTTTCCATAAATAAGTTATGTTGTTGCCGCCTACCTATGTATAATGATTTTATCTTTTAACTCGTTAAAATTTTATTTTCCAAAATATTTTGTCAACTAAGTATCGATCAATCGACACAATGAATTTCTCATAAATTTAACTACGATGTTAAAAACAGTGACGATCATTGTAACATAAAATAGCTGACTAGGCGTCAGTGGCGTAGATAATTTCATTTCGTGTGGGGGTAATGCAATAAATGAAATATATTTTAACCTCGTTTACCTCTTTTTGTATGACAAAATCGAAAATCGGCCAAAAAAAAACTATAAGAGCGAAAATACAAAAACAAAAAAGGACTTCCTTAAAAACACATATTTACAGATTTTACTTCTTAGAACATGTTAGATTGTGCAAAAACTCCCACAAAAAAAAACAATAAAAGGTCCTCCAACTTACAAACTCTACATTACCACCTCATTTTCTCTACCTGTCTCTCTACCCCCTTATTTATGGAGAGGTTATAAAAAGGATCAAAAAATAATTCAATATGTGTATTTTTTGTAGTTGTTTAAAGTTCTTCGGAATCTTATATGGCCTTAAAACCATAAAAATGGCTTTTTCTTAAATAATTTTTATAGTACTTGGTGCATAGGCGTTAGATTAGGGGCTTAGCCCCCAAGAATCCCAAGATTACCAACCAGTATCCAAGCCGAAACTTATATGACTAAAACCTAAAAGCGATAAGAGAAAGCGATTTTTATGTCAATAGTGCCACTTTTACCTAACTGTAGGTCATTTTTGTGGCAGTAATGACAAATAAATCCCTTTATCTTTCCCAAATTTTTTTGCAAAGTCTCGAAGCTTGCCTAATACCTTTCGGGACTACCAAGACTCCAGCCCCCTAAAAACCGAAGAAAATTGCGCCTATGACTTGGTGTAATGTACTATACTACCCATAAAAACCTATATACAGTGTGCCCCAGGATAGATGTTGCAAGAAGACAAATGGAACAAAATTTTTGAATTTTTAAAATGAAATTTAAGAAAACGGGTCGCATGGTCCAAAACTTATAAATATAAAATTTTACTTCAATTGGTACTATACAGGGCAAGTAATAACGACTAAAAATATAAAAAATGCCCAGGAGTTAACTACTTTTATTCTTAAAAATAGAAAAAAATTGTATAAGTGAATGATGTAGAAAATTGAATTTTATGTCAAAATTTAAAGTTAAAGCACGAGAGTTAAAAAAAAAATGTAATTTAAAATTTAAAAAATTTGGTGTATTTGTCCTCTTGTAACACCTATCCTGGGACACAGTGTATATACGTCCGTGGCCTGGTCTATTGTTCACTTTTTATTTTACCTTCTAATTCTATTTGTGGGAAATGGCGGCCCTGTCGCCAACTTCAATTTTATCGTGATTGTCGTGGTGTTTGGCTTTTGTTGTGGTTTACACTGAGTGTTTATTTAGAATATTTTAAGGACAGCGTTTAACTTTTACCCATATAACATTTTTTGCCGGCGTTGTACATTTAATTTACTGGCATTGCCAACACTCTTTAATGGCAAGGCATTGGCAAAAAGGTATTAAAAAGACGCGAAAGTGGGCAATTGGCTGTTATTAGGCCACGTGTTGCAGATAATGTGATGGCATCCGTCATTAATAATTTGTGATGAAAAAATGCATTTAGGATGATGGCATCCATCATTAACAAGTTATTGGCAAAAAATGCGTTTAAGATAATGGTATTTATCATTAAATAAGTATTGCAAGTTTTATAAGTTGAATGTCCCAAAAGTTAAATAACATATTTAGAATTTTGTATTTAAAAAAATTAGAAAAAAGGCAGGAAAACCTTATCAATAAAAAATTACATAATATAAATTTTTATACCGTAACAATAAACCAAAAAAAAAAAATAAAAAGTATGTAATAAAATTTAAAAAAGATAGTAAATCAAAGAAAACACTTTAAAATAGTAAGTATTTAAGGGACACTTACACTCAATTTTCAGATCCAAAACATAGAGAGAAATATTTTAAAGAAGTTAAATGTCAAAAAAAACTATTAAATATATATATATATATATATATATATATATATATATATATATATATATATATATATATTATATATATATATATATATATATATATATATATATATATATATATATATATATATATATATATATATATTTTTATTAACACGTCTTTAAAACTTTTAATAAGGAACCTCCTGATTTCATGTAATTTTTTGAGGTAACTACAAATTTAAAAGGTTTTAAACGAAATGTTTACAGCTCTTAACAGTCTACTTGAATAACCCGCCTTCTTGACTAGCCATCACCAATTAATTACACAACACACACTAATTAGGTAATGACAACACTTATTTATGTCTACTAAAAACTCTTTTCTTAAAAAAGAAACTTAAAAGCTAGAAAACCACGTAGAAAACAATTGCACAAAGCGGCCAAACAAAAGCAAGGTTGCCTCATCTGTTAAATCTTGTATTTCGGCTAAGCGAGAAATTTGATTTTATCACCTTCGGTCGAAATCGTCGAAATTAACCTAACTAATTTTACCATCATTTTATTTTTATTCTCTCAAAAATACATAATAAACATTTTGTTTGACTTAATTTTTATTTGCATGATTTGTATCAATATAAAATGTTAGGAAAAGGCCATTTCCTTTAAATTATGTAAATAAACATAAAATAATGTTGTTTAGCCGCCATTATAAATAAAACAGATCAAAATTGCTCGAATGTTAGTTAAATACCAATGTTAATAATATGGTTTGAAAAGTATAAATATGGGTTGAAGGTTTGCCTTTAAAAATCAATGTTTATTTGCCTGCAACAAAAAGGCATGCTTTATTTAATCAGGATTGGTATGCCGCCATTTTTATATGCTTACCGGCAATTCGCCTGCATGTAAAATTTATTGGCAATTGATTGTTTATTTAGGGTTAACATTTTAATGCGTATCAGATGTTGGCATAATATTGCCACCAATTGCCAATGCTTTGCCATCAATGCCAATATAAAAAATGTATATTGCCGGCAAATAGTGTTTGCTGGGTAGTTATTTATATTTATTTTATAAGTGTTTCATGTATTTTACTTTTACGAGAGAACAAGCATGCAGAATCGCCTCAGTTGGCAACCCTGACATTTGCTTCAAAGAAGTTTTTTAAATAATTTTGACAACTTATTGGACAGAAGTTTGATAAGTGTAAAACCAGCTTTAATAATATTTTCAAACCCAAGGGTGTGTGTACCTAAAAAAGATTGCAGTAAATTTCACGTAGAATTGTTTTAAATTGGAAACACATCATTTTAGTGTTTTTAAATTTTCCCCTGTATTTTTACTATTTATGTTTGTGAACGGTGTTTATCAAAAAAAATAAAAAACCTGGGTTTCTGGCAAGAATAAAATCATTGTTTACGAGACCTCATTTGCCGTATGATTTATAAAGTTGGCATCTTATTTGTAAATTTAAGGAGTATATAATTTTTTATTTTTGTTTTTAGTTACAGCATTAGAAGTATTTTTAGATTTTATTTATGACTTAGCTAAAGGAAGACATAAATTAGTTAAAAATCTTGCAAGTATATTTCTTTAAAAAATAAATTGTTCGTACTTACTTATTTTAGTTATTTTTACTCTTTTTGTCGTGAAATAGTTTAATTTTGTTTTTTTAGTTTTACAGATGCTAAAGCTATGCTAATAAGTCTTGTGAAAATTTTACTAAGATTATTTTTTTTATTTTAAAGTTTGTATTTAACTTGCAATGTATGTAAATTTGGTATACACGTTTAGTTTGGATGACAATATATGAATAGATGTATGACGTCATTTTAAATCCAACATGGAAACCTCCAAGACTAGACATTTTATTGCACCTCCACAATATGGGTATCAAATAAAGATGCTTGCCAAAAGTAACTGGAAAAATAAAGTGACATTATTCTAAATATCTATAAAAATCTAACACCCTGTATCTCGCTATTTTGGCCCACGAATTCTATGGTAGCATTTTGTACACACCTTTTAGAGACACCCTGTATATTTAAATAAAAATTAACCTTGGTTATTTATTTACTTGAGGAGGTAATAAAAAAATTGATTAAGACTCAAAAAACCGATATTTTATTTTTTTTTTTGCCCTAAAAAAGTTAAGGAGGTGTAAATTATTAACTTGGGATCCGATACACAACATGTATATGTGACATGAAACTGAAGTGGGATAAATATAAGTTTTTAAGAAATAAACGCCGAATCATAAAGCCGCGTCCACACTAGTAAAAATTTACGTTGTGTGCGCCATGCGGCACAAATTTGTATGTGCGTTTAAAATTTTTGCAAGTGTGGACGAGTTCGCCGCATAGAAACACACGCAAAAATTTTCGCGACATTCAACGCACGCGATCCGTCGGTTGTCGGTTTTTTCAACATCAAAGAGATTTGCGCCGCAATATTGTTTTAGTGTGGACGTATTTACGTTAACGCAATGATTTTGACAAATGTTATTATGACTTGCTATTTAGAAATTATAGAAGTTAACTGATATCCATCTTTCTAATTTGTTCTAAACCCACCATTCTGTGACTATGTCTGATGCAATGTTAATGATAAAATGAAAATGTACTACTTTTATCGTCGTGCAAAATCTTATCAAAAAAAAAAAAAAAATGGAGGAGAAAAATAGAAAAAAAGACGATATTGGATTAAACATTTGTATCAAAATAAAAACCAATTTGATGGCGTAAAGTTATTATATCAACTATCCTTGGATGAAAGTACTGGGCATTTCAAATTTTTTTGCGTATGTCTACAAATGACTTTGAGATTTTAATAAATAAGATTGGACCAAAAATTATCAAAAAGGACACCAAGCTTAGAGAAGCCATATCCGTGAAGGAAAGGTTAGCTGTCACATTACGTTTTATGGCTACTGGAGATTCATATACAAGCCTTCAATATCTTTTTAAAATATACAAACAAAGCATATCATTGATAGTTCCAGAAGTATGCAGTGCTTTAATTGACGTTCTAAAAGATTATGTAAAGGTAATGTGGTAGTAATAACCAAGAAAGATAGAAAAAAACGTCCTATATAAAAGTTTTATATTTTTCATCTTTTATCTTTTGAGCAGAAAAAAGGAACGAATAAACATCAAAAACAAGAAAAATAAGAAGGTAAACATTTTTTAAATGGGACACCCTGTATATTATGTCACCATTAAAAAGGTCCAATATACTCGAAAACTATTATATATATATATATATATATATATATATATATATATATATATATATATATATATATATATATATGTATATATATATATATATATATATATATATATATATATATATATATATATATATTAAAGCTAAAGGAAAAATTCCCTACTGTCCTGGAGTATAATACAAAATATTTTACTCCCTTTAATGACTGTTAAAAGAAAACGTCCTGCTTTTCTATGCTATCCACCACGACTCTCTCCCCAGACCGGTTTCGCCTGCCTTACAGGAACTCCTCAGTGAGGCTGTCTGATAAGTCTGATAAGTAGACGCTGGTTTTCTATGCTATTCACCACGACTCGATACAGCCTCACTGAGGAGTTCCTGTAAGGCAGGCGAAACCGGTCTGGGGAGAGAGTCGTGGTGGATAGCATAGAAAAGCAGGACGTTTTCTTTTAACAGTCTTTAAAGGGAGTAAAATATATTGTATTATGTAATATATATATATATATATATATATATATATATATATATATATATATATATATATATATTCTGCCATGTTCAGATTTGAATCTCCTGTCCAATTAAGAAAAGAAATTCACATTGGTAAGATAACTATAAATAACATATTTTAGGGATAATTTGTAAGACCTAAAATTGTTTTTGTAGATGTCCTGAGGAAGGAAGCAATCTGCTTTCGAAAGTTTGACAAATTCAATAAAGAATTCACCTGTAAAATTGGCCATTATTTTTATGACTGCATTCCCAATAACCTCCTGGTTTTGAATATATATATATATATATATATATATATATATATATATATATATATATATATATATATATATATATATATATATATATATATATTATATATACTGGGTCATCCCAATTAAGTGTCTGTCAGCACAGAAAAAACAATTGACAATCGGGTTGCTGAGTTATACAGCGAAATACCCCTTAATACCCCTTTTTAAATGAAACACCCTGTATATAATAATCTTTACAAAATACCACATTTAATATATATATATATATATATATATATATACAGGGTCATCCAAATTAAGTGTCCGTTATTGGCAACTTCGTTATTATTTTAAATACGAAATAGTTTAAATTAGCAAACTAGTAGCATTTTTTACGCTCTTTAAGACTGAAGATTAGAAAAAACAATTGACAATCGGGTTTCTGAGTTATACAGCAAAATACCCTACACTGGCATTATTTAAATAAAACACCCTGTATATTACATTACCAATACATAGATATTTAAAAGAACTTTAAGAAAATACCACATTTGATATGTCTATCTCTTATAGTTTTGGAATTATGGCCATTCAAATCTAAAAATTACGTTAAATTTTCATTATATCCCAGCTTTAAGCTATAAGCAATAAGTTTTAGTGTCAGAAGTAAAACGGGGAAAATATTTACTATCTTTCAGATTTGAGTGGCTATATTTCCAAAACTATAAAACAGTAGGCACATCAAATGTGGTATTTTCTTAAAGCTCTTTAAAATATCCTTTTAATGATGATACCATATACAGGGTGTTTTATATAAAAATGCCAGTTTAGTAATAAGCTCCTGAGGATGGCCATATTTCCGAAACTATGAAAAATTGGATATATTATATAAGGACTTTTTTAAAGGATTTTAAAAGAACTTTTTGATGGTGATAAAATATACAGGGTGTTTCATTTAAAAAGGGGTATTAAGGGGTATTTCGCTGTATAACTCAGCAACCCGATTGTCAATTGTTTTTCTGTGCTGACAGACACTTAATTGGGATGACCCAGTATATATAATATATATATATATATATATATATATATATATATATATATATATATATATATATATATATATATATATATATATATATATATATTCAAAACCAGGAGGTTATTGGGAATGCAGTCATAAAAATAATGGCCAATTTTACAGGTGAATTCTTTATTGAATTTGTCAAACTTTCGAAAGCAGATTGCTTCCTTCCTCAGGACATCTACAAAAACAATTTTAGGTCTTACAAATTATCCCTAAAATATGTTATTTATAGTTATCTTACCAATGTGAATTTCTTTTCTTAATTGGACAGGAGATTCAAATCTGAACATGGCAGAATATATATATATATATATATATATATATATATATATATATATATATATATATATATATATACATAATACAATATATTTTACTCCCTTTAAAGACTGTTAAAAGAAAACGTCCTGCTTTTCTATGCTATCCACCACGACTCTCTCCCCAGACCGGTTTCGCCTGCCTTACAGGAACTCCTCAGTGAGGCTGTATCGAGTCGTGGTGAATAGCATAGAAAACCAGCGTCTACTTATCAGACTTATCAGACAGCCTCACTGAGGAGTTCCTGTAAGGCAGGCGAAACCGGTCTGGGGAGAGAGTCGTGGTGGATAGCATAGAAAAGCAGGACGTTTTCTTTTAACAGTCATTAAAGGGAGTAAAATATTTTGTATTATACTCCAGGACAGTAGGAATTTTTCCTTTAGCTTTAATATATATATATATATATATATATATATATATATATATATATATATATATATATACATATATATATATATATATATATATATATATGTATATATACATATATATATATGTATATATATAATGGTTTTCGAGTATTAGTTGGACCTTTTCAGTGGTGACATAATATCAGGTGTCCACATGTGTCACATGTGCAGCTTCTTGTTTTTCTTGTTTTTGATGTTTGTTCAGTTCCTTTTCTTCACTCAATGATAAAAGATTGAAAGTATATAAAACTTTTGCATAGGACGTTTTCTCCATCTTTCTTGGTTATTACCACCACATCACCTTTACATAATCTTTTAGAGCGCTCAGCCAAAGCACTGCATACTTCTGGAACTATCAATGATATGCTTTTGTTTGTATATTTTTAAAGGTGTTGAAGGCTTGTATATGAATCTCAGTAGCCATAAAACGTAATGTGACAGCTAACCTTTCCTTCACGGATATGGCTTCTCTAAGCGGTGATCGCTTTTTTGATAGTTTCTGGTCCAATCTTATTTATTAAATATCTCAAAGTCGACTTGCAGACATACGCAAAAAAATCTGAAATGCCCAGTACTGTCATCCAAGGATAGTTGATATAATAACTTTGCGCCGTCAAATCGGCATTTATTTCGATACAAATGTTTAATCCAATATCGTCTTTTTTCTATTTTTCTCGCTCCATTTTTTTTTTTTTTTGATAAGATTTGCACGACGCATTAAAGCAGTACATTTTCATTTTATCATTAACGTTATCAGACAGAGCCACGAAGATGGTGGGTTTAGAACAAATTAGAAAGATGGATATCCAGTTAGCTTCTATAATTCCGCAATAGCGGGTCCTCTTTAGCATTTGTCAAAATCATTGCGTTAGCGTAAATGCGTCCACACTAAAACAGTATTGCGGCGCATAATCTGCTTTGATGTTGAAAAAAACCGACGGCCGACGGATCGCGTGCCGTTGAATGTCTGTTCTGCGGCGAATACTTTGCAAAAATTTGCACAAACCTTGCTGTTGTGCATGTCACACACAGCTAGTTTTATGGGTAGTTCGTGTTTATCCCACTTCGATTTCATGTCATATGTTGTATCCCCAGAATTATATTTACACCTCCTGCTTTTGGGGCAAGGCAAAATATCATTTTTGGTCTTGTCAATTTTTGACCCACCTCCTCAATAATAAACAGCAAGGTTATTTGTTAAATACGAGTGTCTCTAAAGACATTTTCAAAAACAGACTAAAAATAACAGTTTGAGATGATTAGGCACGCCAGATATTTGGGGCATAATGTCGCTTTGTTTTCCGGTTACTTGGCCAGCTCCCGTGCCCGCTGTGTGGAGGTTATGCAATAAGTCTGGGTTTCATGTTGGACTAGAGCGTCTATCTGTTCATATATTGATAAATCCAAGACTAAACGATGTGCATATAGACACATACGTGCAGTTAAACTCCTTAGTAAAAGCAATCTTGTAAAAACTCTGTAGCATAACAGCATCTGTAAAACCAAAGGCAAGTCAAACTATTTCTAAAGGTAAAGCAAAAACAAACGAAGTACGAAGACTCATTTATTGAAAATATCTTTGGGCCTGGCTTGAGCCCCATGTTTCCTTTTAACTAAGTCATAAATAAAATCACAAAAGCCACTTCTAATGCTGTAACTAAAAACAAGAAATAAGGGTATATACTCCTTAAGAACTGAAATAGAGCAACATAAATCAGCGGCAAATGAGATTATAAATGACAGCCTGGAACATTCTTGCCAGAAACAGGTTTTATTTTTGATAAACACTAGTTCTAAACATAAATGAGTAAAGGCTCCCAGGAAAATTAAAAAATGATGACTCAATTAAAACATTACGTGAAATTTACTACTGATCTGAAGTTTTTGGTTCAACAGTTTCACCACTTGTCAAACCTGTGTAATTCTTTGAAACAGTTACTGCTGAAACGATTCTACATGCTGTATTCTCTCGTAAACATAAATAAAAACAACTACTGTATGCCTGTTTCCCCATAAACGTACCGCATATTGGCGATGATGTAAGCGATTGAGATTGATGAGCATGTTCCCTTCTTGGCATCTAAATGTTAACCTAAATCAATTATAAATAGGTATGCGAAGAAGATTTATAAAAAAATGGCGACATGCAATATCTGATTAAATAAGCATGCACGTTGCGAACACAAATAAACATTGGTTTCAAAGGCAAACCAACTGGCCCATATTTTCAAACCATTGTAGCATTCGGCAATTTTGATCTGTTTTATTTATAAATGACGACAAATATTAATATTTACTCATTTGTTACGCAATTAAAGTATTTACTCTCGCCTTGTTGAATCATACAAATCGTCTCGTAGCGAGGAAGGAAATAAATGGAAAAAGTGGGTTGAGCGTTCAATCCGAGTGATAAAATCAGGCACTGCAGCAGCAAACTGGGTGCAACTGAATATTTAACCCACTCTGTCAATTATTTTACAATGAGTTTTCTTTATAGACTTTCATTTGCTAAAGTTTTGTGGGCATAAGTAAGTGTTGTCATTAACCAGTGTTGTGTTCGGTGCGGTGATGGCAGTATGAAATGAACTGTTAAAGAGCTGTAGCTGTTTCGTTTAAAACCTTTTAAGGATACAACCAGTTTACTTCAAGAAATCGAGGAGGATCTTATTAAAAGTTTTAAAGATTTGTGTTAATAAAAATATATACATATATATATATATATATATATATATATATATATATATATATATATATATATATATATATAAAATATATATATATATATATATATATATATATATATATATATATATATATATATATATATTAACAATTTTGACCATTACTTTCTTGCAAAAGTATTCTAACTGTTTTGGATCTGAAGAACCAAGTGCTGAGAATAATCTCTTACCAAATACTTACTATTCTAAGAATCATTTTCTTTAGTTTACTATCTTAGACCACAGCCTCCCTTTTTATTTTTTTTTTTGGTTCATGTACATTATAAAACTACATATTATATGTTTTTATTTTCTACTGCCTCATTTTTGTCCCTACAGTTGATATTCCTCAGCTCCACAAATACTCTATTTAATGATCGTCTGTTTACCATCGGCATTCGATGGATCGCGCATCATCGTAGTGCACTCATCACAAAGTATGTGACCGGATCTCAGCACGTGTACATCGATAGCCAACGCTGTCTTCTAACCAATGCGAGCATGATTATATGGTAAAGATAAACATGCTTCAGCAAAATGTTTGAATAAGCCATGAATCAACCCTGCCAAAAGCAATACCACGTAATCGCGATAAATGATCATTGATCAGAAAGGCCGTCAAAGAAATCGAACAATTGAGCCACTGGATAATATACTATCCCCAGAATGCTGAAGGTGTAATATAAGTACAGAGTACAGAATACGATGCATCGTCAACAGCGATTTGGAGCATAAGAAGCTCATCGTTCACCCTGAATTTTCTGTTTAGAATAAGTAGTTAACTCCTGGGCGACACATATTTACAGTCGTTGTCTATACTGTATGTTCCACTGTTGAAACTAAATTTATATTTAAGTTCCTGTAGAATTTCATTTTAAAGAAATTCAAGGGGAATACATTCCCTCAACATCTATCCTGAGACTTTTTATATGCTGTTTTTTTTATGAATGATATAATGACCGCAAGTCATAGGCACCAGACCTCGCAGGGGGCTGAGTCTGTGTCCCCGAAAGGTATTAAACGCTACTTGAGGCTTATTTGTCATTACTGCCACAAAAATGACCTACAGTGGAAAAAGTGGCACTATTGACAAATCACTCTCTGCTTTGGAACGTCGCTCAAGTTCGGCAGGCGGTTATTGTCTTG
>JACEGR010009082.1:0-29969 GCA_014170235.1 Listronotus bonariensis
GTTTTGTCGCATCCAGTAGTTCAGAATAATATTGCGCATTAATGATTTATAGGCCGATTTCCCTCCATGAGATTTCGCACTGCCTCAATGTTGGCTTGGGTCACACTCGTTCTTGGGTGGCGAGCAGGGCTCTCATTCTGAACCTTTTCACGCCCACCATGGGTTCTTGACAGGGTGTTGTCCCCAAACTGTGCCTGCAATTGTCGCAAAATTTCAGTTGGATTCGCCCCCTGGTGGCCTTGATTATAATACGTTGCTCCACGGAGATATGCACGTCTTTCTCACTCATGGTTTTTGTCATATTAAATGCACTTAAGCGAATCGCTGCTTGTTCTCCCACTTTCTAGACGGTACGGGCTATCTGCGCATCAATTCGTTTACGATCACGGACTCCGTGAAAATTTACAAATAAATCAGTCCCGTTTTTATTTGATAAACCATTGTATAAATGATGTATAAGGTAATATTATTTTAGATTTCGTTACACCATGTACCTTTTTCAATTTTGTACAGGATATCCGGATTTCGTTGCAATTGCAGGGTATCTCGGTTATTATTAGAGATAGAGACTTACCGGTTTCGCGAACTGTTTCTAATTTTTGATGAAACGAAAGATGACACTCAAAAGTTTTTCATGGCCATTTTAGTTTTTGACACAGAGGGCGAAATTCATTTTTCCATTTTTGGACCCCTCTCGTATTTCAGTTGTTTTATAACTTAAAACAAAAGTAAAAACTGATGTTAGTATATTTTTACGTAGAATCCAGTTTGATTTCTTTTTAACTTTATATTTTCCGAGATATGAACCTAACATATGATTTTTCTTATGGAACACCCTGTATATTTCTTATTTATTAAATTATAGAGGATAAGCGCTTTTAAATAATGCATAACATCTCATAGCTATTTTCTAATTTTATACCCCAAATTAATGTTTTTAATTTTAAAATTGAATTTCGCATAGTGGGTCATGATATAGACTTTATAACCAAATAATAAACCTAGCCCTAAGTTTATAAGTTATTTCCATTTTACCGCAAAATCTGAGTTTTAACTATTTTATTTCGCCCAGGATCCCTATTTACCCCTGTTCCTCAAGTTTTTCCACCTATTAATTAATTAAAAACTAAATAATTTCAATTTGCTATATAGCGTTTATACGTGGTTTATACTTAAAAACGTGTCCAAAATCAGTATGTATTCATGATTAAAAAAAAACATTTGATTTTAGACAAAACAGTAGATAACCTTGTATGAAACTGTTACCAAAATTATATAATTTTCTAGTATTTTTTTTAATTTTTTTCTAAAAATATGGATACATACTAATTTTGGATAATGTTTTGAGTATAAATAGAGTGGCGCTGATCCAAAAAATTAGGTTTTAATTAATTAATAAATAAACAAACTTGCAGAATCGAAGAGTAAAAGAGGGTGCTAGGCGGGGCTAAAATATATAAAAAAATAAAACTAGATTTTGCTTTTAAAAATTTACGGCTAACTTCATTTTTGGTTATAAACTCTATATCATCGCCCACTATGCAAAATTTAATTTTAAAATTTTAAAACATCAATTTAGTGGTAGTATCAGGTAGTAGTTATTTAGAAAATAACGTCCGTGGCGGCACTACCGCGTTGTCTAAAAGGTGCTGTGAAATGCAAGAAAAAAAAAATTGCATGTTTCAGTGCTTGGATAACGTTGACGGAACAGCGCGACAAAGGAGGTTAAACATCTAATAACCCGACACCCACGGTACTCTGGTACTTAGGCTTAAAGCCTTCGTGGACTGTCAAACAGATAAAAAAAAAAAAAAATTTAGGGTCAAATATTAAAAATAACTATAACGTGTTCTATATTTTTAAAAAGCACTCATCCGCTATAATTTATTGAATAAGAAATATACAGGGTGTTCCATTAAAAATATCATATGTTTGGTTTATATCTCAAAAAATCTAAAATTAAAAAAAAAAACTACACCACTGGATTTTCCGTAAAAATATCTACCAATATCAGTTTTTACTTTTGTAAAGTTATGAGGCAACTGAAATACGAAGGAGATCCAAAAATGGTAAAAATTAATTTCGCCCCGTATATCAAAAACTAAGATGGCCATGAAAAAACTTTTTAGTGTTATCTTTCGTTTCATCAAAAAGTAGCAACAGTTTGCAAAAACCGTAAGTTTCTATCTTTAATAATAACCGAGATACCCTGCATTGGCAGCGAAATCCGGACACCCTGTACATCCAAAGAATATCCTTTTTTGCCAAGCATTATACAGGACGTTTCCTAACTACGGAACGTAACTTAAGGAGGCGATTTCTAATGTATTTTTATGAAAAAAGTTTTTATAAACATATGTCCAGACTTGCTTCGTTTCTGAAATTTGGTAAACTTATTAAACGTAATAAGGCGCTTGTAAAGCTATACCTAGATAAAGATTATTGGGTCCAGTGGCGTCTCAGTGGGCACCACAGCCAATATTAAAGAAAAAAAGTACGACACTGACTCGTAAAAAGCTTTTATATTTTTTCAGATAAGGCAATTAAAAATACAAGTTTTTAGTCTTTAGTATTTTCTTCCATCTAGCTGCGTTTTCGAGAAAAAAACACCACTTTTATTTACTTTAAAAAGTACTCCTAAACAACATGATATAAAAAACAAAAATATAAAATTACCAATAATTTGCTTAAAATAACTGAGCAGTCGTATAATTTTTCGCAAATCCTCATTTTTCTTATTTGCAAAGGTCAAAATTTTTAATTTTGGATTTTATTTTGTTGTTTCTGGATAGCTAGATACGAAAAAATACAGGGGACTAGAAAGTTTTTACATTATTACCTTATCTGAAAAAATAAATATTTTTCATTTGAAGTTGGTAATGTAATTTTCTCAATAATATTGGCTGTGGTGCTCATTGATACGCCACTGGACTCAATATTTGTAATCTAGGTAAAGCTTTAAAGAGTCCTAATGCATTAAATAAGTGTACCAAATTTAATTTAAAACGGTTAAAGGTATTTAGATATACCAACTTTTTTATCTTTAACGCCCTGTATCTCAGAAATGAGGCAAGTTCAAACATATGTTAATAGAAACATTTTTATATAAAAGACATAAGAAATTTCCTTCTTAAGTGTTATACCGTTGTTAGGAAACACCCTGTATAAAATAATTTTACTGAGAATTCTTTTAAATACTGGTCCGTTCTTTTAGTTTATTTTTTTTGACAAACTAACAAAAACAAAACATTTTAACTATACTATTTATACTGCCGTCCAACAGAAAAACACAGTATTTGCATATTTGGAAGTTTTGAGAAAATGGCCTTTGAAAATTTGTCCCATAAAATTTCTTGTTATTTACATATGGGTCATATACTTTAAAAATATACGTATATACAGGAAGTAGTATTATTATGATTTTTTTATCTTTGGACAATCCACGAAGGCTAAAAGCCTAAATACACAGTTTTACATTCTGGAAACTCTAGGGATAAAAGAACGAACAAAGTGGGAAGTTCGAGGCCCGTATAGTTGGACCGTATAGGGATGCATATGTGCGGCACCACGAGTTTCTCTATTGGGACCCGTGAGTGGAGGAATTATACTGGACAATTCTTCGGAGCAGAAGTCATAAAAGTACCTATAAAAAAGCGATAATCCCCACAGCCCGACGATGGGCAAGAGAGGGAAGCCGTTCTGTAAGTGAAGGATCATTACTGAGGCGAACAGCTCTCTTTGAATGGAATAAAAAATGCTAAGGGTTATGGGGGACGCCACACAGTGTGTCGATATGGGTAAAAAGTGGACATCTGGGTATAAAGTCAACATTGAAAAGTACAATTTTTTTCATTGTCACAAATTGGCAATACCCTAGGCTATGTTGGTGCACATTAATTTTTTTACAACTTTTAGTTTCCAAATAAATTCAATTGAAACTTGCCCTTCCCTAAGTCACAAAAATTTAGGCAAAAACATTGTCTATTAAAAAAAATTGTACTACAAAAGTATTAGTTGTTTAAAAATTATTTTTTGTGTGCCAAATCTATTAACCTGATGTAGTATATTTCTGTTAATTATTTGAAAAATTATGCAGTAATTACACGATAACGCTTTTTTTAATTTACAGTCTTTTTTTATAAAGTTAACGTTTCCGTTGACTTATAAAAAAAGTTTACATTTGTATAACTTCGCAAATATCTTGTTTGACCGGGCCATCTTTAGAGAAAAAAAGCGCAAATTTTTTATTTGCTAATATTTGCTATTCTTAGAAAAAATGCTTTTCTTTCACATGCTGCAGCGGTATTTATTTATTTTGCATTAGTCGATACGGATTCAAAACAAATTTGTAAATGAATCAAATAAATTGAGATTTAAGGTTTTGCATTAATCAAGCCAGGCCATGGTTAGGTTAATCTGTAAACTTAAAATATTTGTTTTACAGTATACAGGGTGATCATTTTTAAGTCGACACTATTGCTAACTATTTTATTATTGGCGATAAGAAGTCGGTTAAATTAGAGAAGTAGTAGTATTTTTCCGCTGATTAACGTGCTGTAAAAAACAATTGAACATCGGGTTTTCGATTTATTGCAAAAATATATTTTTTAAATGAAACACCCTGTATATTATATCACCAATCGAAAGATCTATCAAGAAGTTTTAAACAAAGTCATGTGTTATATCCAATTTTAATAGTTTCGGAAATATGGCTATCCTCGGAATTTGATAGTAAACTGGCATTTTAAAAATAGAACACCCTGTATATTGCATTACCATTAAATAGATATTTTAAAGAGCTTTAAAAATACGACATTTGATATGTCTATCTCTTGTAGTTTTGAAAATATGGCCATTCAAATCTAAAAATAGTAGATATTAATGTCTATTTTATCTTTGACACTAAACTTAGTGCTTATAGCTTGAAGCTGTGGAAAATTTAACATAATTTTCAGATTTTGATGGCCATATTTTCAAAACTATAAGAGATAGACATATCAAATGTGGTATTTTCTTAAAGCTCTTTAAAATATCTATTTAATGGTGATGCAATATACAGGGTGTTCTATTTTTAAAATGCCAGTTTACTATCAAATTCCTGAGGATGGCCATATTTCCGAAACTATTAAAAATTGGATATAACACATGAGGACTTTGTTTAAAACTTTTGATAGAACTTTCGATTGCTGATATAATATACAGGGTGTTTCCTTTAAAAAGTATATTTTTTAAATAAATGGAAAACCCGATGTTCAATTGTTTTATTGTTGACTGCACGTTAATAAGCGGAAAAATACTACTACTTCTCTAATTTGCCCGACTTCGTATCTCCAATAATAAAGAAGTTAGCAATAGTGCCGATTTAAAACTGATCACCCTGTATACTGTAAAACAAATATTTTAGCACAATTTTATCAACATTCATGATTATTATATCAATACAAACATTCGCTAATTTAAAAGCATTGATGTCCATTTTTTTTCAATTTCGTCACACTGTGCGCCATGCCCCAGATATGGGAAAAATATTCCAAGGGGAGGTCGGAACAAATAGAGCTGGCGAATTGCCTCTGCAAAAGATCCATAACAAGGCGAAGACGGTTCTTCTTTTTTTTTTGGGATGCAGGCCTTTTTCTTAAAGCAACAATTTGGATCGTGCATAGTGTGATTAAATTTTTAAAGGTTATTAAGAACGAAAGGATGGCACTTTTTGACAGAACAGCAAAAGGGTCAGAGGTGTGTTTGAGAATCTGATTTTTATAATTATTCGCAAGGGATTTACCTTAAAAACCTTTAATTGTTTCTTGAAAAGCAATTTTAACCGTTTTCTAAATATATATTGTGGAAGGTTTTGTGCTATTAACAAGGAAACTAACTGTTAGGGCAGGATTTTAAAATTGACTTGTTGCTGATCTTAACCTACAAGGCCGCCCTAGATTTTAAGTAAGTTCGAATATATGAATTTTTTTGATTATTTAACTCTGCACATAAGATGGCTTTTAGAATTTACTATATTAATTGGGTATTTTTATAAATAATATAAAACTTATGTCGAAGAGTGTTCGACACAATCTTAGAGTATTTCTCTTCAAAATGGGGCTCAAGCAAGTCCTACTTTTCTTAACCAAAAATTGTTTGCATAACTTCAGTTAATTTCCTTTTTTATATTGTTACAGACTTTCAAAAATGTGTTTAGGTTAGAGAATTTTAGAGAGTTAGGATCATTTAATTTAGTTTGTTAATTTATTTATATAATTTACCTTAATTCTTCCAAGTTCTTTCATCAGTTTCGAAGGTTTCCGAAAACGCCCGAATTATCCATTAGGAACTTTTATGTCATCCTGTGTTGTGAATTTTCGCGACATTTCTCAAAAATTCTAGATCATTATATATATACAAGGTGAGTCAAAAAGATTGTACGTAACTTTAAAATTTGAAAATTTAAATTTATGTAGTGACTTTATTTATGAACTTATTAAAATAAATATTGGATAAAAGATGTATAAAGACATATACTTTCCTAAAATATTTATTTTTAGTATACAGGGTGTTTCAAAAAATTAATAGATATTTTTTTGAAAAAAATTTATATTTTTTCGCTTTTGTTTATTATTAGAATTAAATAAAATTTTACCGTAAGGTATATGCATGAGTAAAGAATATAAAAACATATAATTTAAATATACAGAGTGTTTTAAAAATGTATTATAATGTTTTTAAAATTCGTTTAAAAATTAAAAATGTTCTTATTTATTATGTAATAAAGATGTTTTTATAAACCATAGGCCCAAAAACACACTATCAAAAAGAACAAAAATATTGAATTAATAAATTTTATTCAGGGTGTTGCAAAAATAATATACAATACCTTTTAAAAAAAAATGTTTAAAAATTATTTTTGATGCTAATATATTGTAACTTAATAAAAAATGGATTTACAAATGAATTACAATTGTACATACTTAATAAAAATCTATTTATTTGTTATACAGGATGATTCAAAAAGAAATAATTACAAAACAATAAAAATATATAAACCACCATAACTCTTTAATTTTTAACTATAAAAATTTAAAAAATAATTTGCATTATATATAATCTTAGGTAGTTTTATCTTATAACTATAAATAATATACAAGGTGTATTAAAAAAATGAAAATACATTTTTAAACCTAATTATTTTTATTTAAAAAAAATAAAAAAACTGCAAAAAAGACTATAAATATATTTTTTTATTTCTTAAATTTTTTTAGGGTATCTAGAAAAAATCTCAAAAATCGGTCTTCACTTAATATCTCAATAACAATTAGGTTTAAAAAAGTTATATAACTTTTAGGATATAGCATTCACAAATACCCTTTGTTTGTTTTAAGAAAAATTAACAATCTCTTTTAGTTTTTGAGATATTTTAATTTTTTTTAAATATTTTTTCTTAGAAACTATAACAGATATAAAAAATTGTATATAACAAAAAATATATACAATTAAAATATCTATCTATTTTTTTAATTGCATGGTTTAAATAATAACAAAGATATAAAAGAAAAAAATTAACAAAATTTTAACAAAAAAAATGATTCAAAAAAAAATTGTATTAATATTATTTTTACATTTTTTTTCAATTAATAAACCTAATTACTTTAATCTAAAAATAACAAAAAACTTTAAAAAATAGATAAAGTAATTTTTCTTATTTTTCATTTTTTTCCAGGAAATAAATAGCATGCAAAAATCCCAAAAATTCGGTTTTTATTAATATCTCGATAACTGTGTAGTTAAAAGAAAAAACTTATAAAACTTTTAAGATAGACCGTTTAAAGTTACATAGTTTTTGTTTTATAAAATTTTTACCATCTCTTTTAGTTTTTGAGATATTAACAATTTTAATTTTTAAGGCAAATATTTTTTCTTAAAAACTGTAAATTAAAAAAATATTTATGGTTGCGTCCGTTACTTTGTGACCGTACATTTTAAATTAATAAAATAAAACAAAAAATATACTTTGTTCATAGTCACTTTAATTGAATGTTTAGCCGTGACAGCTGTTTCGTAGTACAGCTACACGTTTGAAAATGTAGTTGTACTACGAAACAGCTGTCACGGCTAAACATTCAATTAAAGTGACTATGAACAAAGTATATTTTTGTTTTATTTTATTAATTTAAAAAAATATATTTAAAAATATAGACAATCAAAATATCCATTTAAAACGTTATTTGACAAAATTGCATACCCTAAATAATAACAAAGATATAAAAAAAATGTGATTTTTAATAAAATTTTAACAAAAAAATAAATAAAAAAAAAATTTTTGACTTACCTAAAAATAACAAAAGACTTCAAAAAAATGATAAATTATTATTTCTTATTTTTCAAAATTCGTTTTTTAGATATTAACGATTTTAATTTTTTTTAATATTTTTGTCTCTAAAACTACAAAAGATACAAAACATTGTATAAAACAAATAATATAGACAATTAAAATATCCATCTAAAACATTATTTAAGAAAATTGTATAGCTTGAATAGCTAAAACAAAATTTATACAAAAAAATTATATATATTTTTTTATTTTATATTATTTTTGACAATTATTTTTATTGGAAATCAATAAACTTAATTACTTTTACCTAAAAATAACCGAAAAACTCAAAAAAAAATTAATAACTTATTATTATTTTTTTCCATGCGAAGAATCCAAAAATTCTGTTTTTTAATAATATCTCGATAACTATTAAGTTAAAAGAAAAAGTTATAAAACCTTTAAGGTAGAACGTTTAAAGGTACATCTTTTTTATTTAATAAATTTTATATCACCCCTTTTAGTTTTTGAGATATTTACTATTTAACTTTTAAAAAATATTTTTATCTCGAAAACTACAAAAGATACAAAAAATTGTATTAAACAAAAAATATAGACAATCAAAATATCCATCTAAAACGTTATTTTATAAAATTTCATATCTTGAATAATAACGAAGATATAAAAGAATATGTTTAAGAAAATTTTAACAAAAAAAAATGATAATTTTTTTAAAATTTCTTATTTATAATATTTTTAACAATTTTTTTGGAAATAAATAAACTTTTACCTAAAAATAACAAAAAACTTCAAAAAATATATAATGATTTTTTTCAGGGAATAGCATGCGAAAAATCCCAAAAATCTGTTTTTTATTAATATCTCAATTATTGTTAAGTTAAGAGAAAAAGTTATATAGCTTTTAAAATAAAGCGTTTAAAGTTACATCTTTTTTGTCTTATAAAATGTTTACTATTTTTTAGTTTTTAAGATATTTACGATTTTATTTTTTTATATTTTTTTAAAGTCTATAAAAGATACAAAAAATGTATAAAACAAAAAATAAAAACAAATAGAATGTCAATCTAAAACGTTATTTAAGAAAATTGCATACCTTAAATAATAACGAAGATATAAAAGAAAGAGTGATTTAAAAAAAATAACAAAAAAATGACAAAAAAATAATTTTTTTATTTATATTATTTTTGACATGTTAAAAGAAAATAGGTTAAAACTACTTTATTATACCATTTAAAGATTTACAAAATTGTTTAAAAATAAAGATTTGAAAACCAATTAATAACATTTGAAATAATTGTAAATAAAAATACTAGTATAAGACTTGCTTAGTTATGGTTTGTTATCTTGTGTAATATGTAACAGACTTAGTATATTTTTGCTTAGTTTGAAAAGTTGTAAATATGTGTTTGTTTTTTTCTGCTTATTTAAATAAGCGCAAGCAAAAGCTTTGTAAATTCAGATTAATTTTAATCACTTTGCTATATTTTCTTAAACAGCAAAGTGATCACTGAAGTAAAAATAAAAGAAATATCATAGTAATGTTTCGTTCCCGTTACCATAGTTACGTACGTACGTATTAAGCTGATTGTGAATAAAAGGTGTACAACAACGAATTGTCGGGGTGGTTCCGAATAGGATGTAAATTACAAGTACAATTTTTTAGTATGTTTTTATAAGTAAATCGGTGGACAAACATCAGGGCCGTCTATATTTTTCTTGTTTGTTGTATGTTATTATTGATAGGCAAAAACTTTTCTGATAACATTAAACTGGCAGATAAAAATTTTATTTGCCAGGCAAAATAGACATACTTTTGGGAGCCGATTGTTTTTGGGAAATTATGTGCGTTGGTCAGATTAAGTTAGGCAAAAACGGTCCGTTTTTACAAAAAACTAAGTTTGGCTGGATAGTATCGAGTCCAGTCGAGTTAAAGCAATCGCAAAGCATACAGTGTAATTTGGTAAACAATATAAGCATTGATAAGCAACTCTCACCTTTCTGGGAAATAGAGGAAGTCACTAATTCCAAGCCGTTGTCTATCGAGGAAAAAATGTGTGAGGATCATTTTCTTAAAACAATAAAACGTGATGATATAGGGCGTTTTGTAGTCACTGTACCATTGTAAGCATGTACCACTGTAACATTAATTGTAGAACGCAGATTTAAACGTAATACAGATTTTAAAACGCAATATTTTAAGTTTATCAAGAGTTAGGGCATGTGTGTAAAGTTTGCGAAACTGATCAGGCCCAATATACGTATTATATGCCACATCATGGTGTACTGAAAGAAAGTAGTTTAACGACAAAGTTACGCGTAGTTTTTGATGCATCTTGTGCATCTAGTAGCGATTATTCATTTAATGACATTCAATTGGTAGGACCAACAATTCAACCTGATCTTTTGACACATTTTTTACGATACAGAAAGTACAATTTTGTTATAGCGGCAGATGTAGAAAAGATGTACCGCATGTGTCAAGTAATTAAAGAACAAAGACCGTTACAGCGAATATTATGGCGCGATAGTTCTGATAAGCCGATTGATAAATATGAATTAAATACTGTAACATACGAAACTTCGTCCGCAGCTTATTTAGCTATTAGGTGTTTATATCAAGTCGGTGTAGAAAACTAATTAGAATCTCCTATTCATTTAAGAAAATGGGTTTTTAACAATTCATTGGTTTTAGGCGGTATTAAAACAACATTAAAAACGGATATTAACGACTTGGGTGTACATGAAAATACGAAGACCCTCGGAATGATTTGGAACGGAAAAAAGATTGCTTTTTATACAATATCGGATCAAATTTTAGCAAAACCATTACTAAACGCAGTTTTATCCGAAATTTCTCAGATTTTTGATCCTCTCGGACTCTTAAATTGTTGTATTGTTGAAAAACTAGGTTGGGATGATTCGTTATCTCAGTCCTTACACACAAGATGGTGCGGGACTGCGTAATTGCCCTGGAAGAGGTGGGTGCGTACAACAAGCTAACCATTGCCTGGGTACCAGGACACGAAGGCCACGAAGGCAATGAAGAAGCTGATAAATTGGCAAAGGAGGGGGCTGGTAGGACAATGGTAGGTCCTGAGCCCTACTGTGGTATTCCATCATGCCAGGTAAGGTCATCCATTAGATCATGGATTATGAGGGAATCACAAGACTGGTGGAGGAGAACACCAGGACAGCGTCAGGCGAAAGTGTTCATCAAGGCTTACTCGCCAGAATTTACAAAAGACCTTCTGAATTATAACCGGAAGGCAGTAAGAATAATAGTGGGGCAACTGACAGGTCATTGCAGACTGAATAAACACCTGGAAACTATGGGCCTGGCAGAAGAAAACCTATGTAGGTTCTGCCAGGAGGAGGAAGAAACCGCAGAACACGTATGGTGCTACTGCGAAGCCCTTTGTCGTCTGCGGTTTGCAAGGCTGGGGGCTGGGTGAAGAAAAACCTAAAGCGGCAAGATATACCAAGGGGCCAGTTTCAAGCTTGTGGAGTCTGATTAAACAGACCGGCTTGGATAGCGTGCTCTAACCTATGGACGGAGGACACACAATAAACCTGAGCAGGTTGCAGTGTTAGAGGATATGCAATCCACCTCCTAATCTAATCTAATCTACACACAAGATGGTTACAGTTTCGGGATGAATTGCACATATATAACAATTTAGAAATCACCAGGCAAGTAATATGTAAAGATGCTGTTCGAGTTGAAATTCACCGATTTTGCGATGCATCGACGCCTGCATATGGAGGATGCATCTATTTAAAATCAGAGAACAAAAATGGTGAAGCATTCGTGCGGCTTATGTGTTCAAAATCAAAAGTAGTGCCTTTAAAGTTACAGACTATTCCTCGCTTGGAGCTAGCCGCCGCATTGCTCTTGGCAAAACTAGTAAACAAAGGTAAAGTTTCGTTGGAAGTATCTGTAGAAAGAACAGTTTATTGGAGTGACTCAACCAAAGTTTTGGGTTGGTTAAATACTTCTACTAACAATTTACAAGTTTTTGTGGCAAATCGGGTTTCGGCAATACAAGAAATTTTAAATTCTACTGATTGGAGGCATGTACCAAGAAAATCCAGCTGATCATGTTTTACGCGTCGTTTCACCCCGAGATTTAGCATCTCTTGATATTTAATGGGTAGGTCCAAGCTGGTTAAAATTTAATAAAAGTTCTTGGCCAAAATCTCAGCCGTTTAATAAAAATTTACCAGAATTACGAAAAAATGTAGCATCTCTAAAAGTTTGTATTAGTGAGCCCGTTATAGATTTTACGAAGTATTCCAGTTTTTCCCGATTAAGGCGAATAGTTGCATATTGAAAGCGATTTATAATTTTTTTTTGCATAATGATAAAAGAAATTTTAATCGTTTAATCGTTTCTGAAGAAATTTCTTATCCTTCTACCTGTCTAATCCGAATGGCCCAAGAACAGAGTTTTCATTACGACGTAATTGCTCTTAAAAATCAAAATAAACTAGATAAAAAAAGTCACTTGATAAAGCTTAACCCTTTTATAGATGATAACGGTATTATCCGTGTCAGAGGTAGATAAGCAAATTCGAATTTTGAATATGACCAAAAATACCCAATTTAACTAAGTTCTAAACACAGGCTTACTAAATTACAATTTGAAGAAGAGCATAATCGTCTTCTGCACGCAGGACCCCAGATTTTATTAGCATCCATACGCGAACATTATTGGCAATTAGGAGGACGTAATTTAGCACGTCAAGTATTTCATCAGTGCCTTCGTTGCTTTAAAGTAAATCCATAACAGTTTAATCCACGGAAATTTACCTAATCGTAGGGTAAGTCAGGTGTGGATTATGCTGGACCTTTTTGATTAAAGACAGACAAGGTCGAGGTTGTAAGGTAAGCAAAGCTTACATTAGTTTATTTGTTTCCTTCGTAACTAAAGCTATTCATCTTGAACTTGTCTCAAAATTAAGTACAGAATCATTTATGGCCGCATTTAAACGTTTTATAGCGCGCCGTGGAAAACCATCTCAAATGTTTTCCGACAACGGTACTAATTTTGTTGGTGCTAATATGGAATTAAAGCGATTCGGCCAATTTTTGCAAGAAAATTCTAAAGCCTTGACCGAATCCTTCGAAAACGAGGGAATATCTTGGTCACTTATTCCTGCTTACTCTCTCCACTTTGGTGGATTATGGGAGGCAGGTGTCAAAGCCACCAAACATCATTTAAAACGTGTAGCGGGTAATGCTTTGTTGACTTTTGAGCAGTTTTATACTTTGTTAGTTCAGATTGAATCAGTACTTAACTCACGCCCCTTGACTTCCTTGTCAAGTGAACCGTCAGACCTGACACCTCTCACACCATCTCATTTCCTTATTGGAAGACCCATGAAATCAGTGATTGAACCAGACTACACGAGTATCTTCGAAAACAGATTAAAGCATTTTCAACGGATTCTGCAGCTTCAGCAACATTTTTGGTCCAGATGGTCCCGTGAATATGTTTCAGAACTACAACAGCGTTGTAGTGGTAAACGGAGCTCGCCGTATCTTATCTGTCAACATTGATGATTTGGTTATTATTAAAGAAGACAATCAGCCTCCTCTTAAGTGGCCATTGGGCCGAATTGAACAACTGCATTATGAAAGAGATGGAGTTGCAAGAGTCGCGACTTTACGAAATAGTGCGGGCTTGATTAAACGATCCTTTTCAAAAATTTGTCCACTGCCCGTAGACTCGTAACAATAGTGCAAGTGCGTGTTTTTAAATTATTGAAAGTGCGTCCTTTCAAGGTGGGGGCGATGTTAAGTAAAATAAAGGATTTTTTCATAAACTCTGTATATAATGTATATAGACATAGCACCTGTTATAATACCAGTCAGTATCAAAACTAAAACTAAATGGAAGATTTTGTAATAAACGTAAAGTAAAACAAAAAACGTGTACAGATAAATTACAAAACGTTAGAGAAAGAAATCAGTCCAAAATACAGGCCATTTATTCAAAATCCAACTGTAAAATCGCCCTAGGATATACAGGTTGGTTTAAAATCACCAAAATATTATTTGAAAAATTAAAAATTAGAAAAATATATTTATAAAACTTCTTATTAAAAAAGAATCAAAAGTAAATCGTCGGTGCGCGTCTCAAATCTGATATGTGACATGCTTATCCTTGGCAATCGCACCGACGATATAATAAATTTTCTTTCCACTGGTTATGGTTTATAGGGAAAATGAAGGTTAATGTTGGAATAAAAATCTTTAAAAAATATTTTTCACAATTATTAAAAATTATAATATAAAATTAGATTAAAGCGTTTAAAAGAATCGCCTTATGATATACAGGGAGATTAAAAATTACAAAAATGTCATTTTGACAAATATAAAAAAACAGTTATAAATATACAGGGTGTTATGGAAATACTTTAATATATTGAAATGGGTGACTCCTGGGACAATGTAGAGACACACTGAGTACTTTTTTTGTTTAATTCAAACTTTTTTACAATTTGTAAAAATACCTTCTTTTCACCTATCTGCTACGTCCCTGGTTACGTAAACACTATAAACACTTGAGCGAGTTCGTTAGTAACAGACAGTAGACGACTTTGTTTGCGATGTTGCCAAACATCCTATTTTATACCCAATAAACGATATAAATACATAATAGAAAAAAAGGTAAAATGTTATTATGATCTATTTTTTTATAAATTTATTTTAAAAAATTATTAAAAGCCTTATATCAAAATAAATTGTAACAAAAAATATTTAAATAAAGGTCGATTTACCTTCAATACGGAATATGTTCAAAATGCATGCATTTATTTTCCGCTGCATACTGTTTCTCACACGCGCAAAAATGTTTTCATTGTTTCTTACTTGCTGAGCAGCTAGTTACACACGATTTCGCAACTGTTCTAAACTGTTAATGGATTCACTATAAACAAACTCTTTCATAGTTCCCCACAAAAAATCGCATGGATTAAGGTCGGGAGACCGAGGAGGCCATCGTACTTATGCTAGGATTATCACGAACAGAATTTAAAATTTCCTGCTCTGCGGCCAGTGTGTTTTCGGTACGTCCTCGGCCTCTATCTGCATTTACACCTCAAAAGCTTCCCCGGTCTCGAAGTTGTTGAACTACAGACACGAAAGTTCTTTCACTAGGGGTGTTCCGATCTGGATATCGCTCTTGATATAGCAGCTTGGCTTGCCGAGCATTTTGCCTAGCTTCCCCATAACACAAAACCATGTCAGTCAACTCGATTGAATTTCGTTGCATTTTACTTAAATTATAACAAGATGCAAAACTTAATAAACGCACAATTTGGTAAATTCTTCGCAATATTATTTAAAACGCAAACCAGGGCAAGCGAATTTCGCCTTTTTGTAACCTTGTATAAGGAAGCCTTCTTATTGGTCAGTTAAATCATGCCATTCTTCAAGGCTTCCTTGGCAACAACAAAGCGAATTTGCGATGTTCAGCTGTACAATTGTACTACATCTAGTACATTTAGTATATTTAGTTTTTTTTATGTTTATGGCAATCCATGTTAGTAGCACAAAAGCTAAGTACTAAGTACCGTTGGTGTCAGGTTTTTAGATGTTAAACCCATTTAACGACTGAATAATGTTATCCAGAGGGCACCACCATTTTATAGTAGATTTCAAAGCACACAATAGAGGACAATAATATACCGGCATAAAAAAAGTTAACCAATTTTTATTATCTACTTATGAGCGACGTAGGCGTTACATTAAATAATAACCTTAAATAACATTTAGAGCTACAACAGCTTTTAGAAGGCTAGGATTTTTTTCTTGGCTGGAAAGTATTTTTATTTTTCACGAGTACACTCTTTACACTTTCACCATAAACTTCCCTTCTCTTCCGTACCAATGAGATGTACAGTAATATAGCAACACAAAGTAATTGTTTCATGCATTTTGTAACCGTACATCTGAAGAAGCCCCAAAATGTCCACTTCGGCTCCTTTATCCCTAAAATATGCCGTCTACTTTTTATACCCACGGTAATAAGTTCCTACACATCAAGCTTTTACGAATTATCACAAGAAAAACAAACCCTGCAATTTGTAGTAAAAAAATTTGATTAAAAAACCTAATTAAATTGAAAGCACCTAGTTTAACCAAAAGAATTCGCTGTAAGTATCATTTTATCGCCCATAACCAGAACAACATGAGACAAAGAAAAAGGTTTAAAAAGAATTGAACTTACAAGTTTCAGTAAATTGGTAAACCTAGTTACGTGCAAACTGCAAAAATGTTAGAATAAATTGCAATAAATTTCTTGCAAAAAACATCTAAACTGTAAAAACACCTGTGTTTGTGGCGCTGATCACGGATCTGAAAAATTTTTAGTCGGAAACATTTGTTTCCGAGATATCCATCATTAAGGTTGGCATTTGAATTAACCTCATTTTCACTTTATTTTCCCTTCTTTTGGCATACAATTCTTGATTTTAAGTTAAAGTGGTACACAATATTTGATTTTCACCTTTTAAAACCTCATTCTTCTACGCATTTTACACTTTTTTTGAATTAAATTGCATAGCTTCGCTTTCAATCGTTTTTAATCGTAGCAGAATATGGTGGAGGCGGTGGAGCAGTGAATGCACGTTTGCAACGTTTTTAAAGGGACCCTTCCCAATTTATTTGATAAGAGGTGTAAAAAACAGAGAAAAACGGGGTTTTAAAAGGTGAAAATCAAATATTTTGGGCCACTTTAGCTTTAAATCAAAAATTGTGTGCAAAAAGAAGGGGGAATAATGGTGAAAATAAGGTTGGTTTAAATGCCAACTTTGATGATGATTATCTCGGAAACCAAACATTTCCGACTAAAATTTCTTTCAGATTCGTGATCAGCGCCCCAAAAACCCAACATACCAAATTTGGTTAAAATCGGAGTTTTAGTCTGTACAATTACCGTAGTTTTTTTGTACATTTGTCTCATAGGGAGTAATCTTTTGTACTCTTTTCTCTCCACCTGTCGTCTGTCGGCTCTTAATTTTGATGAAAGAAAAGCGAAAAGTAACAAAAACCTTATTTAAAAACGCAGTAAAATTTGTTTTAATAGTGTTTTGCAATAAAAATACCGTTTTGTGTATTTTAATTCAATTCTTTGTGCGCATACGTGTCGCGTGGCAGTGTTTAAAAAGTTTGTAAAGTAATTAACCACCTAAAAAGTGTACTTGATTTGTGGAAAAAGTAATCTTTACTTTCATTATACGCTGGAACAACCTAGTAGCGTAATAAAGGATAATTTGTGTAATCATGTTTTTCGTTTGATCGAATTGAAACAGCAAAACCCATAGATAAACTGGTAAAGAACAAAATAAATTTGGCAACTTTTCTCAAGCTCGTTGACGTAACCACGTGTTATAACTGCTTTCAGCTGTTTTTGACAGCGACAGAAGGTAAACATATGTATTTAAAGGGATTTAAAGAGCTGGTCAGTGGCGGGTTTGCTTTTTAATCGTAAAATTTTGGGGTTCATTATTACTGTTATTTATGGTGGTCCGCCATTTTTAATAATTTTTATTCAATTTATTTTTACACAAGGATTTTGGGGTTTAAATATATTAAAGTATTTCCATAACACCCTGTATATATTTTTTTAACTACTTTAAAAGAAAACAAAAATTTTAACTTTATGTTAAATCAATCGTTATCTTTTGGATTACTTTCTACATACCTTTTAACTTAACTTGATAATGTTTACATAATTTTTTTAATCTTTTTGACATCCCACAAAGGCATATGCCTAAATACCAGAGTACCGTGGGTGTCGGGTTATTAGATGTTTAACCCATCGTTCCCCTTGTTCCGTCAACGTTGTCCAAGCACTGAAACATGCAGTTATGCATTTTACAGCACCTTTTAGACAAAGCGGTAGTGCCACCACTATCGTTATTTTTTTAAACTACTACCTAAATATGTCTCCCCGCTGGGAATCGAACCGGCGACCTCTGGTTTCGAAGATCAAAGCTCTGCCCACTGCGCCACGGAGGAGACATAGACTTGTAGTTATTACGTACATATGGAAAACATTTTTCCATTTACATATGAAAAACATTTTTCAATTTAAAGACTTTACTTAGTAAATGGACAGGCTCGGACGGCTATTTTAATATATAACTAAATATATTCCGTAAAGGTTGCCTGGAAATTTAGGTGCAAAGTATAATTAATTAATAATTAAAAACATTTTTAAGTTTTAAATTTTATACCAATCGCAAGTATGGAACACCACCTTCTAAATGTTTAGAATTGTACTATTTTAGAGTAAACATCAGTAGTAAAGAAGCCACGCGGTCATCAGTTCTATCTCACTTTTAATTATTCCCCTTTTTGTTGCTTGTACACTATTTAAACGATGCGTTTTTTTATCTTTGGACAAACCACGAAGGCTTAAAGCCTAAATACTAACGTACCGTGGGTGTCTTGCGAGGTAAGAGGGAGTTTGTTCACACGGGACTTAAATACTTGAAGATTTGGGGGAAGGAAAGACCTCCGCGGGCAGCAGGTTCCACATTCTAGAAACTCTAGGGATAAAAGAACGAACAAAGTGAGAAGTTCGGGGCCTGTCCAGTTGGACCGTATAGGGATGCATACGCGCGGAACCACGAGTTTCTCTGTTGGGAACCGTGAGTGGAGGAACTATACTGGACAATTCTTCAGAGCAGAATCCATGGAAGTACCTATAAAAAAGCAATAAATCCCCCACAGCGTTTAATAACAAATAGTTGATTGCCGTTTTTATTCGTACGACGCCTGTGGCTTCTTTATAACTGGTTTTTACTTTATTCTGTCCCGATAAAGAAATTCTTACTTGCTATGATAGGTGGATCCTAGTTAAAGTTTTCTGTTTTCGGTAATTTTACTGTCCTCAGCTATATAGCCTTTTAGTCAACCCATTACACGTTTTTAAATAAACGAGGTTAAAAAAACAGTCAAATGTTAACATTTCTTTTTAAATACAGAGTAAAATTTAATTGATGGCTAAGAACACAGGGTTCGATTCAGTAGCTTATTTTAGGAAGAAATGTTTATATAAACATATGTCCTAAACCTCTTAACTTTTAAGACACAAAGTGTTAAAGTTTTAAGGAAAAAATCTATTTTTTAAATATTCTAACTATTCTTTACCCAATTTTGTTTTAAATTGGCAAGATTATGATTAACATTAAGGGGGTAATTATCACTAACTAATACGTCCAGTGGCGTCTTGAGAGGCAACTGAAGGAATATTTCCAACCAAAAAACGGTACGCCACAGACTGTGTAAATGTGGGTAAAATTTGTGTGCTTTATTTAGATTAAGCAAATAAAAATACCGCTTTTCTGTATCTTATTTTTTTCGGACCTTGTTTAGTTTAGGGAAAAAAACTTACCTTCACTTAATTGCATATTTTCAGACCATAAAAGAAGCATGCGAGATCTTTTTTTTTTTAATGGGTTGTATAATTTTTTATTAGCAATTATGTAACAAAAATAATAAATACCTGCTTAAGTAAGGTTTATATTAAGTATAACAGTTTTTACTAAAATAAGTGTTTTCAAAATTTTTTGGTTTTTGAAAATTTTAACACCCTGTATCTCAAAAGTGAAGACGTTTAGGAGATTTGTTCATATAAACTTTTCTTCCTAAAATAAGCTAAGGAACCATACCCTGTATTTTTAGCCATCAAATAAATTACACCCTGTATACATAGAATGCTTTGCAGACAATTTAATATGCTAATATTCTTTTTTACATAAAATATTTAAAGTGAATTATGTGTTTTAGCGATTTTATTTTTTAAAGCATTTTAAACAGTATGTCCGTGACGTAAATATTGGTTTTACAAGCACAGGATGTTCAGTCACGTCTTTTATATATTGTGTGTCTACATAAGTTGGCGTCATAGGGAAACTTGTTTATTATTGATTTTACGAAAAATAAGTTTCTTTGTAAAAAGTTCTGCATGGTCCAAAACCTAAAAGACAATCATCAAAAATCCAATTGAGTCAATTATCTACGAGGTTTGGCTAAAAATGAAATTTGTGCTTAAGAGTAAAGTACCTGTAATTTTGCCAATATCAAAAATTGTTAAAAAGAAAAGATGTTTAGAATTAAAAATTATATTAAATATAAAATTTTGTTTATTTACAAAAAAAAATATATATATATATTTTTGATTTTTTTTTGCCATATTGGTGAAAATTTAGATGTGAACATTTACACTACATTTCATGATTAAAAATGTCATAGGACAGTTTCAAATAAACTTTTTAAATTTTATTGTTATTAAAACAAGAAAAATGTAGAATGCACTAATTTACAAAATTCAATTTTTTCGATTTTACAGATTTTTTTCCTTGGAAATGAACAAAATTGCATATTTAGAAGTAACTTTTAATTCTAAACATCTTTTCTTTATAACAATTTTTGATATTAGCAATAATACAAGTAATTTACTCTTAAACAAAAATTACAATTTTAGCCAAACCTTGTAGATGAGTTTTTTTTGTAAAATCAATAATAAAAAAGTTTCTCATATGACGCCAACTTACGTAGACACAAGGTAGATTTTCAGAAAAATAGCACTGAAACAAACAGTAAATCAGAACTCCCTAATGAACTTTATGTACCTAATATTTGAGTTTTGATTAATTACTCTTATTTGGCTTATATTTTATTTTTATATTTGTTGAAATTAAAATTTAAACACAAAAATGCATTGCTCTTAAAATGTTGTCCAAATAATGTCTTACCAAATTTCAAAAATTATTTGAAATAAAAAGTTACAGCACTTTTTCAAAAATGCACATTTTCAGTTTTTTCAAAATAAACCAAAATAATAACGGTTATCGACCCACAACTTTGCCCATTTAACCATTTTTCTATCTCTTAGCGCATTTTTAAAAACACTGGCAAAATCGGACCAATTTTGCCAGTGTATTAAAAACGCAAATGCCGAGTTCAATATAAATAAATTAATATTTTTACACATAAACCTTATTTGCCGATTACACTTTGCGCGCGAAATTTCATAAAACGTTAAAAGAACAATTACATCTTTTTTATGTTTCAAGGTACAGGCTTCTTTATTTTAAAGTAAACATGGCCTTATTTTTTAACTTTCCTGTATTAAAAAAAAAAACGAATATAGCCATGATATAGGGTTTGCTGGGTTTATTTCTTGCGGTTCTGATGCAATTGTTTAAAAACTGATATGTACTATAAGGATAGTTTCACCTAAAAACTGGCTGCCACAAGTCACAGGTGCTTATATGTCAAAGTCAAGAATTTTAAAAATACGTTTATTACTTTTTGAAGTAGCTTTATAATGAGGTTTTCATCTACCAGAAGAACGGCTTTAAATTATATCATAAGCTAAAATAAAATAAACCTACTTTAAAAGAAATAAACGTTTTTTTAATTCTTGACTTTGACAAATAAGCCCCTGTGACCTGTGGCAGCCTGATTTTTAGGTGAAACTATCCTTATAGTATCATGCAGTTTTTTAACAATTGCATCAGAACCTCAGGAAATAAACCCAGCAACCCCTATAACACCGAATTCCTCGTAAAAATCTCTATCCATTGATTTAAAAATATACGAGGTAAACAATACGTCACTCGTGCTCTTTTGTTTTTAGTTTAAATGTTTTTTGATTAGATTATTAAATTCTTTGCCAAAAATATACAGGAAATGGCTATTGGGAATTTAAATTAAGGAGCACAGTGTTGCAATTCGGTCAAACAGCTGATAAAAATGGGTATCTAGATTTAATTTGGCGAAGAATATTTACATAAATTACCTGATTAGTTATTAAATTTTACGAAAAATATCAGGCATCATTGTCTGACAACCTAAATAACACAAAGCAGAATAATAGTCAGTGTTTCGAGAAACTTTATATATAGCCATAAAGCGTAAGTTCTTCGTTATTTAGACTTGAACTGCAGATAAACCAAAACTGACTTCGCACGTTTTGCTTCATTGCTGAATTTTGAACGAAATCCGTGATGGCAACCACTTAAACGCTTAATACTAGTTGTAAACTAACTGTTTTCTTATTTTTTATTACATTCATCCCAAAAATCATAAAAATTCTTTAAAAAATAGAATATTGACTGCAACAACAGAAAGCAAAACTTGATTATGAAATGTCATTATGTTCTAAATTTGCAACTGCAACGTTGCCAAGTCGCTTAATTTTAGTTTTCAATATTCGTATTTTAAAAAGTACAGGGAATTTCAAAAAATAAGACACTAGTTACTTTAAAATGAATAACCCTGTACATGCAATGTTACCAGATGATTATCCTGCCAGAGTACAATATTCGAATTTGTTTTTACAAAAATTTAGAGAAAATCCTCAATTTTCCAGATTGGATTATTTTCCGATAAAGCTAGCTTTACTAGAAACGACGTCATAAATTCTCACAATTTATACTTATGGGATGAAGAAAATCCTCACACAATAATAAAAACTAAACATCAAAAAAGATTTATGATTATTGTTTGGGCAGGTATCATCGGAAATCATTTAATTGGGCCCTTTGATTTTAAAGAAAGGTTTACTGGAGCACTTTAGTTACAGTGTTTACAAAATGGTTTAATAACCTTTTAAAAGATGTACCATGTACCAGAGCACGACTGGGATTTATGCATGATGGTGCCCCACCACATTTAGATAATTTGGTCCGTCGCCACCTGTTTTGTGGCCTCCAAGGTCTCCGGACCTAAATCCGTTAAATTATTTTTTGGGGGCATCTCAAATAAGTCGTTTATTTTTACCGCCAGTTAACACCGGGGACGATTTACTTGAAAGAATAAATCATCATTGTAATATTATTCGAAACAATCCTGCAATGTTATTTCGAGTACAGCAAGAAAAAATACCCAGGATAAGAAAGTGTATTGAGGTACAAGGCGCGTATTTTGAACATTTGTTCAATTGGTTTATTTGGTTATTTTACTGTTTGATATTTGATTTGGTTTAGTTATTGTACAATTCTTAATTAAATAACATTTTTTCGGCTTAGTTATTAAGTACTTTTAATACACTAGTGCAAATTGATTTAAAATAATTAAAACCTGTCTTTTAAAAAATATACATTATCACTTGAAATAAACTGCATCTTACCTTTACTTCTTTTAGTACACTTATTTAAAAAGGTCAATATCAATACCTACCTAATGTTTTCAGAATTATTGTAAAGTAGGAATCCGTATTAACAAACCTTGCGAAGTTGCTACAAAAAGTTATTTTTCTCGAAAACGGTTTATTTTTTCGACTTTTTTATGAAAGACTAGTAAGTGTTATTTTGACGTCTCCTACACCTTCCTAAATTCTAGACATATACTTACAGGACATCCTGTATACATTGTTCTGCATGTACTTAACATACCTTGTCTTATGATGCTCCCAAGTTTTTCTAAGAATCGTTTTTTTAATAATATGACGGGCACGCCCTCTATACAGGGTGTCTAAGAGGTGCGGAAAAAAAACTGCCACAGATTCTTGAGGCTAAAAATGACGATCTAACCCAAGATACCTCAGTCCAGAATTCCGTCTAAAGTTCGTGCGGAAATCGCCCTCAGTTAAGCTTACACAGGGCAGAACGGCGGGTGATTCTTACGGCCTTTAGCTAGTCCCAAGACCAGTCAACACACCCCACACTTATATACACAACACACCTGCTCGCTCTCGTTAAGACGGTGAGCAGGCACACCCACACACATTACACACAGATAACACAACCGAAAGCCAAGTTGGGGCCCGATGGGCCATGGTTAACGTGCCGCAGGCTTACATGCGGTCTCTAACGTTCCCCCGGGGGCACCAGGCGACACCCCTCTGTACTAAGGCTTATCCACACCAAGCGGGGCACTGGCGTGAACTAACATTTAATTCCTCCGCTACTCGTGGGACATATATGAGTTCAAAAAGTCAATGGGCCGAAGGCAAAAGCCACCGAGAGGCTCGGCCAAGCTTTAGAGCAAATTCCCTAGAGGCAATTAAGAAGATGACGGATGAAGAGGTCCAAATGGCCAATCTTTCCGAAAATTCACGAATGAGGCTACAGGAACTAATCAACAAAGGCCAAAGCTTCATCGAAGCCAAAATAGCTGTTATTAAGGCCAACTTTATAAATGCCATTACAGGCAAAGATAAGCAAAAGAAACGAGCCAGGTCTGAAGACAGTACACCTCAGAGGCCTCTTAGCAAAAAGCCAAGGGGTGGAGCTGGCACAAAACCAGTAAGTGAACAGCAGCCAAGATCCTACAAGAAGGCTGCTAGCTGCGAAAAGGTTGCCATCGTTCAAAAAGGCTATCCAGAAGCGCAGATGACAACGGAGAGAATGGAACAAGTCCAAGCAGCGGTTACAGAAGCATATGAAAGTATCCCCGACAAAGGCCCACAGGTGCGCTTTGAAAAGTGCAAATATAGGCCCGGATACTTCCTAGTAACGCAGATAAGACCAGCGAAGATTGGCTAACTAGCATAACACCAACTTAGAAGCTTTGGGAGGGAGTGGTGCTAAAATCACTTACAGGTGAGGATATTCTGAAACCTGTAACTTGTACAGTGTTTGTCAACACCAAGTTGTGGAAGTCCTGGGGTGCCACACCAACAGACAAGGGCCAGGTGTGGACCTTCTCCATGGACAAAGTGTCACTAGAAGCCCTACAGAAAATGGACATGAGTCCATATTACAACTTTAAAAGGCTATGGTTTAGGCTGACAAGATAAAAAGCCAGAAGCCAAAGATCAGGACGTCCCAGACTCCGAACCTGGAACGTCAAAGGCCGCAGAAGTGCAAAGGGAAGAAGCCGAGGTGGAACGGGAAAGCGGCTCCGGGGAGCCCCTTACCCAGAGCGGCATTAGTCCGCTGAAAAGGCCTCTGACCACCCAGCAAAAGGACATCGCCAGGATAGAGGAGGATCTCTTAAGCAGCTGCTCCCCCAGCACAACCTTATCCTAACCATGGAGCTAATAAGGGTGCTCCAGGATAATTTCCACCATGAGAAGGCGGCATTCGCAGTAATTGGGAGAAGATTCCAAAAGAAGGTCTGGATATAGCCCTCATACAGGAACCAGGGCTGAGTAACAAAACCATTAGAGGACTCGGCTCAAGTGGAGGTAAGCTATTGTACGATGCAGAAACTCCTCATCACAGGGCCTGCATCCTTTATATTAGTAACTGTATAAATTGTACACTACAGCAAAAACCGCATCAACAACAGCAGATGGAGGCACTGAGACCTGGGTGACCTGCCCTCCACTTTTGTTGGGGGATATAGTGGCCTATTGCAGGAGAAGGGGACTAAAACTGGTGATAGGAGGTGATCTGAACGCCCATCACAAAATCTGGGGAAGCACCAAGGTAAACAACAGAGGTTAGTCTCCTTTAGAATTCATATTACGTAAAGGGTTAGATATAGCCAATATAGGCTCCGAACCAACATTCGTTACATCAAATAGGGGTGAGGTCCTTGACCTCACAATTGGCAGCCATAACGTAAGTGACGATATAACTAATTGGCATGTTTCCAATGAGTCTTTGTGCTCGGATTATTGCTACATAAGGTACGACCTAAAAACTTCGCAATTGACAGTTAGTAAATTCCGTAACCCCAGGAGGACAAATTGAGATAGCTTCAGGGCTGCACTCAGGAGTCGCTTAGGGGAGGTATAGCTAAAATAGCCACAGTGAAAGACCTAGATCTGGCAGTAGAGCAAATAAGCGAAGCATTCAGGCTGCTTACGAAGCACACTGTCCAGAAACCGTAAGGCAACTAAAAAGGAAGACAGCATGGTGGAACAATCACTTCCAGGATTGAAGATATGTTCTGTAGTTCGGCGGATTCATTTAATGGATGGTAATAATTAAAAATCGACGTTTTGGTGGAAAATCTGCCTCCGTTGTCAAGATAAATTGAATACAAATAATAAAAATAAAAATTAACTATTAATAAGGTTGTAATGCGCTGGAAACAATATTAGATAGAGACATCAGGGAGAAGACCCTCAAAGGAAATCCTCGGAACAAGCACCAATATGCGAACCAACCAGGAATGTGTGTGGATCTAGCACTGGACGATCTAAACAGACTTCTGGTCAAGTCGATTGACGACAAAGAGGTGGCGTTGGCGACATTCTTGGACATAGAAGGCACGCTCAACAACGTACCAATAATCGTACTTATAAACGCGATAAGGAACAAAGGTATCCCCGACACAGTCTGCAACTGGATCGAAGCCAGCCTGAGGACTAGGGTCATAAGATCCACCCTAGGTGCAGTAACAATGGAGGCTAAAGTGGAAAGGGGCTGCCCACAGGGAGCGTTTTATCGCCATTATATTGGGCAGTCCTGGTAGATAAACTTCTTAACAAACTGAAAGGTGAAAGGTACAACTGCCTGGTGTACGCGGATGACCTGGCCATTGTGGTCAGTGGGGGTCATCTAGGATACATATCAGGCAGAATGCAGAATGCCGTAGACATCGTTGATGAATGGTGCAAACAGGAGGGACTTTCAATCAACGCTCATAAGACAATAACCGTTCCTTTCACAAAAGAAGGGCGCTGGAAGGATTAAGACCTCCAAGGCTCCACGGAGTGGAAATTCCCTTTTCAAAAGAGGTCAAATATTTAGGAGTCAATTTTGACCAATAATTGACCTGGGGACCACACTTAAGGAAAGGTACTTAAAAGGCAAAAATTACCCTGGGTCGATGCCGTAGACTTTGCGGGAAAAATTGGGTACTCAGCCCGAAGATGAACCTGTGGTTGTAGAAAATGGTTTTTAGACCAATGTTAACCTAAGGTTTAATTCAGATATTCATAAAAGGTGAGGTGAATGCGATACATTACCGTCTCCAACAAGGCCATAGTCCTATCATAAGGCAGGAAAGGGCCATACAATAGAAATTTAAGGAGGATCAAGAAGTCATCTCACTGTGTGAGATGCCTCCGGACAAAATGGTATCAAGCTACTGGCTAAACAAAGGTTTTTTAGCTTTAAGCTGGTGCAGGACTGCGATGCCGCCATGAAAGAGGTGGGTGCGTTCAACAAACTAACTATTACCTGGGTACCAGAACATGAGGACCACAAGGGCAATGAGGAAGCCGAGAAACTGGCAAAGGAGGGTGCAGGCAGGGCAATGGTAGGCCCCAAGCCTTACTGTGGTATTTCGTCATGCCAAGTAAGGTCATCTTTTAGATCATGGATCATGAGGGAATCCCAAGACTGCTGGATAAGAACACCAGGACAGCGTCAGGCAAAAAATTCATAATGCCTTTACTCGCCGGAATTTACGAAAGACCTGAATTACAACCGAAAGGCAGTAAGAATTATAGTAGGTCAACTAACAGGTCACAGCAGACTGAATAAACACCAGAAAACCTATGTAGGTTCTGCCAGAAAGAAGAAGAAACCGCAGAACACATATGGTGCTATTGCAACCTGAACTGGTTGCAGTGTTAGGGGATTACAATCCACCTCCAAGCTCACACATTTATTCTGATTTTAGTTTTTTATAAATAATTTTGTTTATAATGGGTGTATTGTCGCAGTATTTGGCGGAAGGGGGTTTTAGGAGGTGATAAATACGAATCTGCTATTAATTTTATTGTAAACCCTAGAGGTCGCTACCTACGGTATCTTGCAAAATTAAAAACTAAATAACTTTTTTAAACCTACAGAGTGACTTGCAGTGTAACTTTTAGATACACATTTTTATTCCTCAAAATACTTTTCATAAAAAAGGTATACGTGGTAAAAGTTGATCTAGGCAGGTTTCTTTGAGAGAGATATCCGGATTTAAAAAATCGCTTCCTGTTTGGCCAGGTCTAAGCTATACAGGGTGTTTCAAAATAAGATGCTAATCTTTAGGAGTATGAATCATTAGGTAATTTTAAGAAGAAAAGTTCAAGTCCTACATGTCTTAATTTCTGAAATGAAAAGGTAAGCCAGAGTGGCTAATAAAAGTTATTTCGGTTTTAAAGTTAAAGATACCGCAGGTGGCGCCCTCTAAGGTTTACAATAAAATTTATGGAAGATATGTTTTTCTCACCTCACAAAACCCCCTTTAGCTAAATATTGTAACAATACACCTAATATTGAAAAGTTATTTATAAAAAAACTAAAACCGGAATAAATGTTTTACATCCTGTATCTTCGATATCATTCACTTTTGGACTAAGGTATGTTGGGTTAGATCGTATCTTAGCCTCAGGAATATGTGGTAGCATTTTTTCTGCACCTTTTAGAGACACAGGTCGCAAACATTTTTTAAGAAAAAGACCATTAAGCGACTTTGTGTCCTAAAGACGCCCTCTTTTAAACCACCAACCGTTTGAGGTTAGATTTCTGCAACGTTAAATTAATATAGCGTTTCCTCGGAAATTCTTACCAAATGGGAAACTTTTTAAACACTAACTTTACGAAAAAAGTGTCTCCTCATAAAAAGTTGTGCTTGATAAGAACATTTTCACAAAAATAATTGTATGTTAAATGTACAGGTATATTCATTTTAAAGTAAACAGGGCCCTATTTTTGATCTTTCCTATATATTGTTCCGTATCACCTCGTATAAAAACACGGCCTTCGTTTTTATATCTTTATTAACAATGGAACGTAACTATGGTTACAACAATGACAAAATCTTCACTTGACAATGTCTCGAAGTTTACAGCACAAAAGTCGAATCTATTCTAACTGATCGGAGGTTTCCCGTCGCCCTTTTATAGTATGGTGGAAGAGTAAAGAATGATCTAGAATCTTCGAGAAATATCGTGAAAATTCCATAGTACAGGATGGTATACAAGTTCTTAATGGTTAATTCGGGCGTTTTCGGAAACCTTCGAAAGTGATGAAAGAACTTGGAAAAGTTAGGGTAAATTATTTAAATAAATTAACAAACTAAATAAAATGATCCTAACCCTCTAAAAATCTATAACCTAAACACATTTTTTGAAAATCTGTAACATTGCCCCCTTCCAAGATTTGATCGTCTCGATCAAGTATCTTCACTGTCTTGATAACGGCATAGCCTTTCTAGATCTACTACTTTCATCTTTGCCTGTGGACTCTTCTGTATACGGTACACCAGATCATTAAGACGTGTCACCACTTTATATGGTCCCTTCCATGACTTCTGTAGTTTCGGTGAACGCCCCTTGGTTCTTGTCGGATTGTATAACCAAACTTTTTCACCGACGACGAATCCCTGATGGTTAGCTTTCAAGTCATAGCGGGATTTCATACGGTCACTTCCTTTTTGTAACTTGGTACGCACCTCTTCATGTATCCTCTGTAGCTGTTTACTTAGTTGACTTACATAGTCTTGTGCTGCTTCCTCATTGGTGGAAGGTCGTCCTGTAAGCAAGTCAACTGGAAGGCATATTTCCGCTCCGAAAATGACTTTAGCAGGTATTTCGCCAGTAGTTTCGTGAATTGCGGAGCGGTTTGCTAATAAAAACGGCTTTATACAGTTCTCCCAGTCACTTTGTTGGTCATTTACTTTAATTTTCAGGTAATTATCAAGTGTTCTGTTAAACCGCTCTACCATACCATCGGACTGGGGATGAAGAGGTGTTGTTCTTGTTTTATGGATTCCCAGGAGATTATAC
>JACEGR010009083.1:0-29954 GCA_014170235.1 Listronotus bonariensis
ATTTTTATCTTATCTTTTTTCCGTAAACAGTTATGTTCTTAAATGGCCAATCTCTGTATAGTTTACCCTAATATATTCTAATAGCGGATAAATTTATTTCAAAATCTTTTACAAACCTGTCTAAAATTAACCTTAAAAAAGTTAAATTTTACTTAGAATATTAAACATGCTTAAAGTATACTTTTTTGACCTTTTTGACCATAAAGCCATCCTAACAGGTCTGCCAAACGGGTTGGAATTTTCATAACTGTCTGACGACTTAGAAAATATCTTCTAATTGATGCCCAAGTAACATACTATCTAAATAACGAAAAAAGACGATTACGTCATACCATGAATTTTACTGAACTAATCAATGGACGTATGTCGCTAATAGGTAACAATGTAATGACTGCCCACATGACAGTTGTCCAAATTTAGGTTGGGACACTAATCATTAATGACAAAAAGATAACCTTTATTTGTTAGTATAAATACTATTAGGTCAGTAAGTTCTTTCCAAAATTATACAAAATTAAGGAAGTTGTGAGAAATGATAAACGGTTATTAGCTCCACAATAAAAGCAAATAATTTCTAGAAGGTAATTCATTCACTATGAATATCTCGAAACAGATGTTACAAACACAAAAATACACAATAAAAATTAAAATATTTTTGTTTAGGATTTGGACTATTTTATTTTCCCTTAACCACTCACGGGCACTTTTTGTAACGTGACTCCTCTTAGACGCTGAGCAATATTTCATTAATTTATCAATTTTCAGTATGAAAATGTGTTTTTTTCATTAAACGGCTAACCCAGTAACTAACAACTATTTTTATTTATATCCATTAAAACAATATTACCAATAGTTAGTATTTGCAAATATAAAAAAACAGGTTTTTGTTGGTCAAAAAAAAACAGTTTATAGGAAAATGAAAAATATTAAATTGTATACATGTATAATAGATAAAAGTAACTTTATTCCTATAATTTTGATCTAATTTGTTGAAATACACCTGGATTTTTGCTCCTCGGACAAACTGTGGGGTAACTCATTTAAATGCAAGTTTTTTGATTAAATCTGCTCTACCTATTTTGTCACATTCTGTGTACCATTTTTATAAGCTTCTTTTATTTATAATCACCATATTTCTTCTTCATTTTTCTTTTCTCGTTTAAATAATTTAACAAGGGTTGCACCAAACCTTGAGATTGAGCGTTAAGGGTTTTGCCTTTCATAGCAAGCATTTGTAAACTAAAATTTGAAAGTTTTTTATCTCTATATTGGGAATCATTTATTTATTGCCTTAAGTATGTGAACAAGAATATTTTGTTTTGATAAACAGTTAAAACTATAATGTAAAAATTAATTTGAAAACTGGAAAACTAAAGTATTTTTAGAAAACAACCTTACCACAGACGTCAAGTATTTATTTATATTTGACATTTATCAAAATTTTTGGAAGGTCAATGTTTTATTATCAATACAGCGTATAAACACTAAACTGTATCAACTGAAAATAAAATTTAAAAAAAAATGACCATAAGTTTTTAATTTAATGTGGTAAAATTGCCTTCAAAGACATCGATGTTTGTTTTCAACGTTAATATCGATGCTCAACATCGATTTTGCGTGGTTATCTCATCGCACTACTTGTAATTTCCCGCTCTAGTCTAATCAATCATGTATCAAGAATAAACATGAAAAAATTGTCTATATTGGATACATGCAAATTAGCAATACTGATTGTTTCGAAAAGAAAATTGGGAATGTCTCTGACTGAACACATTTTATTTTAATTACAAATTGTTGTCGTTTGTCTTTACTATACATTAAAATTGTAACGTAATTTTCTCGCAATTTAGATAATATATAAAGTATTAAAGTATTAAAGTAATTAAGTATATAAAATTCAACTTTTACAAAATGACAAAAGTTAAGTTTCAATTTATTAATTTTTAGTACCTGGTACCTGCCAAAGCTACTATGACTCAAACTTCATAATCTAAGAAGCAAAATCTGTTACTGTTGTAAAGTTGCATTTTAAATTTATTAAAAGCACAAATATTTATTCCAGAATTTACTGGCACAATAAACATTGAATCAAATAAATAAAAAAATAAAACATACAAAAAGCCTAAAACAAAAAAGCAAATACTGTGTTAGCTTTTGCTTAACTTTATTTACCTGGCCCTTTGTTTTATTATCAGCGTATTTGTAGTAATTAAAAGTAGTTATGTTATTAGAAATTATGACAATAATAAAATAATTTTTTAATTAAAAATGTTTGGGTCTAAGACAAATATTTGCCAAAATATTTTACTTGAAAATTTAATTAATTTTAAACTCTAAATTATTTTCAGGCTTACCCAAAAGGGGTGGTTTAATAAATTCTAATTAAATTAAAAAATGGACACTATTCTGGAAAATACTAAATATAATTATTATTGTTAAAACCAAAAAGTATATTTTATACGAAATATTTGTAAGTCTTAAATAAACATTAATTTTATTTCTTGGGTTCATTTAACATTTTATTTGTTGTTTTCTTAAAGTCTCTAAACTTTTTATTTCCAAAATTAACTGAATTTATATGCGAAATAAGTGGAATTCCAATATTAACTTGGATGTCATTGTAAATGACATTATGATTAAGAGTCAAAGTTATTTAGATGTACAGAACAAACAAATTTACCATATAAAAATTGTACATTTTATACTTAGAAGAAAATTGAATTTTATAATGCTATACTATATTTTATAGAGGTCCGAATTAACAAAAAAATAGTTATCTTATATCTATATTAGACGTAATAAAAAATAAATGTGTTTCGTATGTCAAAAATAATAGTTGTGAAAGTTGTTTGTGTATTTTTTTATTTATTTAAAATCAGTAAAAATTTACTTAACCTAATAAGATTTTTTTGCAAATTTAAAGTCCAAAGTACAATATGTTTTTATAATTAAAAATATTTATATTTATGATAAATTGTTTATATTGTATTTTTGTATTGGGCTAAATTTGTTTTAATAACATTTTGGAAATGGTTTATAATTTGGATCTTATATTTGTTATTATATACAACATACATGAAATAAAGTTTTAAGAAAAAAATGCCAATGCAAAATCATAACTGTTGTACCACTCCAGATATTTCCACAAAATGTGGTACACTTCTTTTGACCATTACATTTCATTTTTTTCTGTACAAGTTCTTAAAAACAAATACCAGTGGCGTTACAACAAGATTTGTTTTGATTTTTTTTTTAAAAGGTAAACCACTGATTTTTCTTCGAATCAATGTTATTTTGAAATATCTATTTACTTTAGAGTTTATTTGATTTTCTGTTATTTTTTCTACAACCTACTGTTTGTTAAAAAAATAATAAAAGCCATTTTGATACATGGCAAAATCACCAAAATCTGATACGGTATTTCGTATGTAAAATTCATTTTTGTCTAATATGTATTAAAATACGAACAAACACTTAATAATGTATAATAAAAGTATACGTTATGTAAGTATCTGAACCTACTTTAATAAAAATTAAACAAAAACCAATTTTACATACAGAACACCATATTATAATATAGCAAATAACCATGCATTAAAATGTCTTTTATTTTTTAAACAAAAACCGTAGTAGTAAGCCGATTTTTTGTCAGAAAAGTTTAACACTCTGTGTCTGAAAAACAGTGCATTTACGGACCCGTTTTTATTTTTTTTATATTTTCTGATGTAGAATATGGCCCTAAATTTTCTTACCATTCTGTAACACTTTGTATATTACCAGCCCAAGACTAGCAGAAAAAATTAATTCGAATGGTGGCAACCTCTGCTTGCAGCTGTCTGGGATCTAAAAACCCTTTTTTTATTCCCTATATAATGTTCTTTCAATTAATGTTTGGTTTACCTAAAACACATGTACGTACAATTTATCTCCACAAACTTATTTACCCTAAATTTAATTAAAAGTAGTTGCGGCCAATTTTTTCATAATAATTAAAATAATATACACAAGAAATCATTTCGTGAACGCGTCCCAAAGTACAATCTGTAAAAACAAAGATTTTAAAAATATGTTAAATTATCGAAATTAAACATTTTTATTACTTATGACCAGCACATTTTTATAATCTACCAGATTTTAGACAAATTATTAAAAAAATAATTTTTACATAGAATTATGCAAAAATTTGTTGTCCGGACATTTATTTATTATTTCAGTGAACGCACTTGTGATTGGGCCCAAATAATATATAGTGACAGTAACTATTAAGTCCTAGGGCTTAATAAAAGGGAAACCAAAATATAATCGGCTGTTAAGAGGGTTGTTCACCTAATAAAATTAAATTAGGTAATATTTACTTTTTGATTTGTTATTTCCGAAGCGTACATCAATACATCATCAATTCGGAAATGCGTTTATTAGCTTAAAATAATAAAAGAAAACACCTTTTAAGGTATTACATAGTAAAAATACCCTAAATGTTTTACATTTGCCGTAGCAGACAGTTTCCAAGATGGCCGCTGTAAAAAGACATCGCGCGTAAATTTGAAATCGTCATTTTAAGAACGGACATTTCGGGAACGTTCCCAAATATAATAATCCTAATACCGAAAATAAACCAATCTTACTTTTTATAAAAACATTATTTATGTAACCAATTAATGGTAAATGCCCCTGGATGGCATAGGAGGATGTATTATGAGGCCGGGTTGATAAAATCTTGGAAATGGAAAAATTTATCTTGTTTTATCAAACCGTTTATAGATTTTATTGACACACATTTTTACAAAAGATCTAAGGAACGCAAAAACATTTTTAAAATAAATTTAAATATTTTCTTACAATTTTATTGAATATATCATTCCGGGAACACGGGTCATTTTTGGTAAAAGTATTATAATTACCTTATGCACATACATTTTTAGATATTCTTGCCTAAACATCATAGTACCATAAAAATATCTTAAGTTAATGCATGTAAGGCTAATTTAATTATAAATGTTGCCAATATTTTTATATTTCCTAAATTGTAAACATATAAAAAGTATTTTTTTTTATTTTTCTAGTATTATATGGTTTTTAAGGATTTTGTATGTATAATTTATAAATTTTAAATTTATTATTTAATTATATTAACCTATTTTACAGTCTAAATAAAAAAATATATAAAAAAATATTTTTAAACATTTTATTAAATTTAGATCAACGTTCCCGGAAAGACTGCTTATAGCGAAAGTTCTGTTAAAAGAAACGAAATTATTACAAAGGTACTAAATATGCTTGCTTATTTAGGTTACTTTTTAATTACAAGCAAATTTTTAGTTTTAACTACTAACTTATTATGATAGCTTGTAATTTTTTTTGTCGCAAAATCAGTATTGAAATTTTCCACCTTGGTTATTTTGAGCCTAAATGCAGATTTTAGCAGCCGGAACTTATAATTAGACTATAAATGCTTAAAAATACTTTTGTTTTTATAAACATTTTTAGGACTTATAAAAAAAATATTGTCGTAAAGAAAACACATCCTTTACCTATATGCTATACAACTTATTTTTCAAACTATCAAATCCTGATATCATCTATCATAATGCCGCCCTATTTCTGTACTGAAGTTATTGAACTTATAATGGTTACAAAAACAGAAAATATAATTAATATTTTTTGTCAATTAAAAAGATGAGTATAATGGTGGCATATATAGTTTTTAGTCAGACGATTAAAACAATTTTTTTCATTACAAAACTCTATATGAGCCTAGTAACGGTATCCAGTCTCTTCTTTCTACATTATGATTTTCTAAAAATCCATTATTTAAATTTCTTTGTTTAAACCAATTGAAATGTTTAAATGTTAAATAGGGTAGGTACTAATTTCCTGGCAATTTTTTTTTGTTCAAGTTGATGTCTTTGTTTAGATAGCGAATATATTTATGGTCTATATTGTATGGTCGGGTGGTTTGGACGTTTTTAAACGCCATTTTCCCTATAATCAAAAAAGTTAGGTTATAAATATAGTTAGGATTTTATATTAGGAATTATCAATTACTCTAAATTCTCGCAGTTTATCGAATATTATCGCCCAAAAATAAATTACGATAATTTTTGAATCATAGCTTAAAGGAAAGTGGTGAATCAAAATATATTAGATTAACTTGAATATAATTCCCAGCAATTACCTAAAGCTGATTTCCGTGAGCGTTTTTTCTCTAATCGCCTAGTCGTAGGCGATTAGAGAAAACTTTCTGTGATGTGAAACCACTAGTAAATACGTATATATTTTTCCTTTTGTGTTAGTATTAAAATCATTTTTTATACTTTTTTATTTTTGCCTTCTTTAAATTTCTTCAAGACTGTTTCACGATCATACTTATGTACAATTTTAATGGTAATTTAAATTGTACTTTTGACCACCAATAGTTATAGTGTCATAATTCAGATTTACTAGCTTAAAGGCGCAATTCCATTGAGGCAACACTAGGCGACATATCGCATGCCACATTTAATTTTATTACTATTATATTATTTATAAAAATTATAAAATTTAATGTGGCATGCGATATGTCGCCTAGTTTTGCCCCAATGGAATTCCCCTTAACTGAGCATTTGGTTTGCCTAAAGCCAAACCGTCTTATATGTTAAACAGGCTGTTTGTTTACCACTAATGGAACTCTAGTATAACATATTGCTTTTGATCTTTTGACGTTGAATGCGAATGTCTTTTAGTTGCTTTTTTCCCATTTCATAATGCAAAATTAAAAAAAGTGCAAATGTTTTAGGATATTTCCGTTTTAAATTATTTTATAGCCACTTTTCGAAAGTTTTAACCTTAATTTTAACCGTATTACTTAGGTTTACCAAAGATTGGCTAAATTTTTTGGCTATTACTATGCAAAATGTTGCTCAGTAATTTAAGAGAAAAGTGGACTGTATTTAGTTCGATAATATTTTTTATCTGTGTAGATCTAAGAAAAGGCTTTAATTAGAATAAATAAAGTAATATTTTAGGATTCAAAAGACAATATAAAATGCGGGCTGTATACAGACTGTCCACGGATGGGGTTAACAAGAGGACAAATGGCCAAAAATTTAATTTTTCGAAAAATTGTCAGTCTTCATACAAATTTTTGCTTGTAAAAAAGAACTCACGAAGAAAAAATGTTGATTTTGTGTACAGGGTTTGCAAAAACTTTAAAGACATTTTTCTCCAAGAGTAACTTACTTTTATTTTTTATTTTAAAGCAAAATATCCTTTAGAAAATTTATTTAGAATAGCATTTTAAATGTTTTTTTACAGGGGTGTCAAAAGATTCATAAAAGTAAATTTGGAGTTACCAAAACCAAATTATTTTAAATTTTTATAATAAAATGACCTAAAAATCTTTCATATTTGTTTTTCAAGCACTTGCTTTCTACAAATTCCTACACAACACAATTTTTTAGGTGAAAACAAAAGGCATTTTCGCCAAATTATGAAGTTCAATAAAAATTTTTGTTATTGTGGTTATCGATTACAAACATTATTCTAAATAAATTTTCCTTTTGACATTTTTACCTAAAAGCCAAAAATAAAGGTAGTTTTCTCTTGGAGAAAAATCATGTTTTTAAGTTTTAGCGAACTCTGTATACAAAATCATTTTCTCTTCGTGACTCCTATTTTTTTTACAAGCAGAAATTTTTATGTAGACAGACTTTTTTCGGAAAAATTAAAGTTTTGGTCCATTTGTTCTCTTGTTTACCCCATCCGTGGACAGTCTGTATATCAGCCAACAAAAAACACTAAATTAAAGCAAGACACTAAAATACTTACCACTGTTTGCGGAAATTGCACTTAAAGTAAATATGTAAATAGGGGTTACTTTTTTTGGGACATAAGCTCTGTTTTTAACTCAAATAAAATAAATAACAACAAAAAAATAAAAAAATAAAGGAAAAGCGTATAGGCTCTATCTGCCTAAAAAGCGCTCGAACATACGGTTCACGAGAAAAATATGCAATGTTCGATGTGAGCGCGATCCAGGTCTTAAAGTAACTTAGTGTCGATATTGATAACTAAAAAATAACCCGAAAAATAGGGAAATGTACCTATTTATATGGTCCGTACTAGATGCTAAAATTAAAATTAAAATTAATAATAAAAATAAATTATTAATGAACGGGGATTAAACACATACAGTGTGTCTGCTAATTAATTAACATGAAAGAAAAGAAAAAACACTGTATGCAGTAAATTTTACAGTCTAGAGTCTAAACATTTTGGATTAAGGATAATAAACAGCAAGGTGAAAGGCTCCGGGCCTTACCAGGAGACCAGTAGCAAAATATGTGAGAATGAGAATTTGCGTTGACTAAAGAAGATCTTTTTTAACCTGGAACCTCAATTCTTATTAAAGGCTTTTACTTTAAAAAATAGTTGCTATGTAATGCTTTACAAACGTCATTTTTGGCATAAAATTTAAAATAAATAAAAAACGCCTAGAATTAGGTATAGGATATGTTCATAATTTTAGGCAGAATATACAAAATTAATAATATAAAGGGTGTTTTATTTAAAATAGGGAAGTTTATATAAACTTTCAGTATAACCGAAAGTCTTGGAACTGTTAAAATATTTTAGTCTTATGTCCCCTAACTAACTTTAAAATGTTACCAAATTTCCAAAATCTTCCAAAGTCTACTTTTTAGAAATCGATCGCAGCAGTTTCTTGTGGGACATCGTATAGAAAATTTTTTGATCTAGCAAAAACAGAGGTATTTTACCATTAAAAATTCCATTATCGGTCCAACCTCGTAGATGACTGATACAATATGATATCTGATGGTTGTCTTTTAACCTTAGGACTAGGCAGAACTTTTTTCACATAACTTTTTTCGTAAAATGATTAACAAAAAGGTTGCCAGATGACACCAACTTGGCTAGACACACTGTACATTACATTATTCCGCATTTTAACGTCAAAACTTCAGAACATTCAGCTAAAGAGGCTAAAATGTAAAATTGACCTTCTTTAAAAGAATTTTTTTAATCAATTTTTTTTACCAAACCCATAATAGCACTGTATAAAAATAAGGCACTGGCTAAACAACAACCGGTGATTTTTAAGAAGAAAACCGTCATTCGGCAATTTTATCTATTTACGTATATAAAAACCGACGAAAATCTAAATTAATTTGTTATTACCGGCGGTTTTTACTTATTTCATTGGTAGTTGCCCCATCTGGCAGTTTTGTTTTTAAAAGCCATTAAAAACCGCCTAATTTTACTTAATAATTAACTTAACTTTTATTATTATTTATTTTATTGTTTATTATTATTATTTTTTTATTATTTAAGAAACAAAAATAAAACTGACACGTACGGAGATTTATGTATAATTTTTAAAATAGAAAATCTAGGAGTATTTTAGCGACAAAACAAAAACTGATCGTTTTATAGAACTAAAACCAACGTATGCATGTATTGAGGGTGGAAGAAATTTTAAAATTCTCAGAAAAAGGAAATAAGTTACAAGGTAAATGATTTATAAACACTGCTTATTTCTTTAATCATATTATTAACATTTAAAAGAAATAATTCAAGTAGGCATCTTAGCCACAGGTTTTGAGTTCGAATTTCGACTACTTAGCTAGCTTCTTTTTTTTTCTTTTCTTTTTTACAATTGTTCTTATTTTTATATTTTATTGTTCAAACTTTAATTTTAAGACAAATAATTTTCCACTTTTAAGAATTCTAAGTTACCTATATCCAATTCCTTACGTCCTGATAAGTTATTTCTTCGCCTTTTCTACCCGATAATATTTTTTTAAAGTGTTTTTTTGGTGTTTGGGTCTATGGGACAAAATGGTTTTGTAATGTGTCTTTTTAAATATAGGTCCTTGATAAAGTGACAATCCAGCCACGAAACGTTAGGATAAATACAATAGTGGTTTTATTTGCCTGTCCCATCCCGCTATACAACTTCAATTTGTTTTCCAAAGGGTGCTATAAACTAAACTACAATATTAAACAATAAAACCACAAGAAAACTAAAGGCTTACGGGACAGCACAAAGGTTACTTGACCGTTTGGTTTAGTTGATGTCGCGTTTACTATTACATTGCATAAATTGATATTTAGGTTTATTGTAGGAAAGCATTGAAACAAAACACTAATTTGAAGTGTAAAGAAAAGCTTCAAAGTGTTAAAAAAGTGACTTTTTTAACATTTTATGTAGTGTACTAAAATGGAGTAATTTAACTTCATGGTAACGATTTAAAAAAAAACGCATTTTTTTTTAACGGTCGTTGAAAAAATATCATACAAAATGCCAAGTTTGGAAAATATTTTAATTTTGCGACGGTTGCTAAGGTTACTTTAACTTTATTTTTCTTTGGCTTACGGAAGAAAAGGTTACTTTTTGCCTGTGGGCCGAAAAAAGTCAGTAAAGTGATACTTTCAAATTTTTATAAATTGGGATATACCAACATTACATACATTGTTGTAAATAAAAGATTTTTTTCTTTGCCGGGGTTTTTTCCAAAATGGTTTTTACTCTAACACTGCTATTTTTTTTATATTTTTATGTTGCTATTTGCCGTCAAAAAACATTGCATCACCTATATAATATTTAATATTGCTTTACTTCTGTTTACCGCTTAGGCCCAAATCCAAAAAGAAAGGTTAAGGATACTTAAAAGATTTTGTATAGGGATTGACTTGTACGAGTAGAGTGTTTAAAAAGACATAATTTAAGAATTTTAAATTTTTGTAATTTTTTTTTTGGTTTCTCATAAAACTGCATTCATCTGATATTTTTAAACGCCATTTTCTCAAAAACCAAAAAGATGATTGGGGGTATATATAGTGAATTCAAAACAATTTCCGATGAACGTCATTAATCAGCTGTACCTGACGCTCAATTACATAAAATTAACAGAATAAAAATTTTGGAAAAAACAATTAAAATTTGGCTTTTTAATTAGTGTACTGAACACATATAAACGTCGGTTTTTAACGCCTTAAATAACAGAAAAATTTTTCTTCAATTAACACCATTTAATTCAAATTTTATAATCGTTAGGTTGGTCAAATTGCGTCTTATTTTGCGACGTTGCCTTACTTTGTTCGACTTTCCACTCAAATGTTCTGTGGCCTTGTTGGTGTCTTTTGTGTAAGGATATATATAAGTTTTATTGTTAATAAACGGTATTAAAACGAAGACACGTGTTTTTATACGAGGTGTTTTGGAACAATATTAGAATTTATTGTATTTTTTATCACTAAATAAATGAAAAAGAAAAAACAAGTACTGACTTGTTTTATTTAATTTTATTTGCAATTTGTTAGCAAAATGCTAGTTTGATTACTTTGCATTAATTAAAAAAAAAAATTAGCTAATATTTTTGTAATATTATCACAAGCTAGCAACCATGTCGCCATTTTACGTCACTTTAGGGGTATGACGTGCATGGGAAATTGTTTTAAATTTAGTATAAGAGATTTTATATAAGAAATTACTTGGTAAATTTAAATCTTCAAAAATATACAGGGTATTCCATTTAAAATATCAAAGTTTCTATCACTTCCGGTTAACCGGAATACATAGGTACTATTATATCTAAGATTGCATCTGGAAATACAATTTAAAATCCACAAGTTTGAAAAGTGTTTTTATTAAGGGAAATAAAATGCTGGATAGGAATTTTATTGTCACCCGGTATATACAGTGCATCCAAGAATGGACTTCAACTATACCTGCAAAACTCTTTATTTTTAATATTTTTAAAGAAAGTTATACTTTCTAAAAATTTTTGCCCTGTCTGGAATGCTAAAAGCTATAATACAAATTTCCCAATGATATTCAGGGTGGATCAAAATCCAAAAAATAATATTTAAAAAAAGAAAACAATATTTTTGACAATAACTAATAAAAAACCATATAAAACTGACGAAAAAAACTTTTATACATTTTATTTTAATTTCTTATCAATACTTGGAAAATGAAGTGAAAACCAAAATAAATGTTTTTTAAAATAATTTATTTTACTTTTAATATGCATATAATATAAAGTTAAGTTAAAATGTATGTAAGTAGTAACCCAAAAGTTAACGATATGTTTAACAAAAAGTCAACATTTTTATTACTTGTTCATGCTATTTAAATAAGTAGTTAAAAAAAATTAAAACCATTTTTTTATTTGCCGAAAAACCATTTTTGTAATTTGGATTCTCCTGTATATAATAAGGCGATCATTTTTAACACTTTTATTCGTAAAAACATTTTGTTTTTACTAATTTTTTTTTTAACGTTAACCTCAATTTTCTGTAGAAACCATAACCAATACGAAACAAATTACACACTTTTCATTATTTTTATGCTTTTAAAGGTACGCGCACATAGGTCGGCATCGGACGGACGGTACGGATTGGCAAACATAGTTTAAGTGAAATTAAATGAAGCAGTGCGCCTATTGCAGGCGGTTGGCACCGAGTTTAAAAAATCCCGCGAGAATAAAGCAACTTTTATTCAAATCCGGCCATTACCGTTTCATATGTGGGATACAGGTCAGAAAATTGCGTCATTTGACAAGAATTTCAGCGGATTCCTACTGAAAGGGTTTTAACCGGGTGGTTTTATACCCCGGGTCAAAAGGCGCTAACTTTAAATATTTACCTATAGTTTAACCATAACTTGCATGTGCGGGTGTGTGTGTTTAATTTCACCTAAACCATTTTTCCGATCCGTACCGTCCATCCGATGCTGACGTATGTGTGCGTACCTTAAGTGGGTAGTGTCAGAAATATGTGTTTCTGATATTTTTTTTTTTAATATTATTTTTACGATTTTAAACCACCCTGTATATCCTACGGCGATTTTTATTATAGTTTCTAGTATTTCAGTCAAAAAAAAATATATGAAAAGTAACTTTTTTTGATATATTAAAAATATAAACATTTACAGGTATAGTTAAGTCCATTCGTGGACACTGTATTTTCTTTTTAGTAAAAAATGTAACCTTTAGTTTTTCTTTTACTTAAAAGCTTCTAAAATATAAGTTTGAAAATTAAAATTCATTTTTATCACTTCTTAAATTTAGTGCATAAGATGACACCGTTGGCTTTTATTTAAAATTTTGGCCAACAGAAGGTAATAAAACATAGGTCGGACAATCCAATGCGTAATGACGATTTTTTTTTCATCTTAAGACTAAGCAAACACGAAAACCATCCAATATTTTATAATAGATAAATTACATAGTCGCATAATTTAATCCTGCCCAAAAATAATAAAACCTTTTTTTCCTAAATCAGATCTTCTGACTTTTAAGCTAATGAAAAAATGCTACAAAATGGCTTCTACTCTATTTAGTCGACCTGATTCTATAAATTGTTAAGCAGATCCCTGCTTTATTGCTGGCCTTTTTTCACAAAAGCCAAATGCGATTTTTGTAAGAAACCTAAATATTTTTGCTTAAAAGCCATTTTAAGAAACTATTTTGTAAATAAATATAGTTTTAAAAACCCGGTTTTTAAGTTTTTTTTTACTATATTTATTTAATAAATTCAAAATTTTTTATTGTAGTTTCTGTTTCTACGGAAAATTATAATAATACTTTATATTTGTACAGGGTGTTCCATTTAGGAGGAAAACGGTGTATTTTCTGATATTTTAAAAATTTAAGATAGCCAATAGATGTATTTTAACTCGGACAATTTGAAAATCGCAATAAAAAACAATTTCATAAAAAACAAAAGACTTACGTCATACATTTTGCGATTTTAAATGGAACACCATAACTATCACAACATTTTTGATTCTATGGCCATTTCTGAGGGTTTTCTAATAGGGGTGGGTACTATATGTCTTACTTCAACTGTTCTTGAGTTATTAAAGCTTATACAGTCACATTTTCGGCTTATATTATTTAATTAAATTAGTATATTAATATAAAATAAAGTCAAGGCAGCATATCCCCTGATACTTTAAAGTCATTAAATTTTTTATTACCTACTAATAGATTTTATTTTAGTTCTTTATAATCCTCGTTTTGTTTCACTGGCATTTTCTTAAGATTTGTAATAAAGCGTTACCATCTGTAGTTTTTTATTTTACAATTAATTCATTATAAAAAACCAATATAAAATGTACTTAAAGGTAAAAATGTATAGTTAATATACGTTAATAACTCGAAAACAGTTAAAGATAGACTTGTTAAAAAATACTACGAATTTATCATAGAGCAAAAATTGTTATATTAAATAATTTTTATTTAAAAACGCAACATGTAAGTCTTTTGTTTTTCAGGTAATTTTTGTTTTATTACGATTTTTAAAAAACCAGCTAAAATACATTAAGTGTCTTTAAAATATACCGAGAAAGTAAAAAAAAGCCGTTTTCCCCTTAAATAAAATGTCCTGTACCTCTTATTCAAACCATATAATTGAAGAGTATGATTAACCAATCCCACTAATAAAATTATTTACAAAATCTCCTGCTAGTCGTCCAAAAAAATAATCAAGAGGTATACATTTTTGGCGAAAACTCAGTGTTCAATATACATAATTGCAGGTAACTGGTAACAGTTTTTAGTATTTTATTTGTATATTATTTGAAAAACATTCATATTTTTTGAGATACCTCATATACTACTAAAAAAATAAATATGTAATGCTCGTTTTTAGGTTTTAAACCATGCAGAACTTTTTCTAAAGAAAACTTTTTTCGTAAAATTAAAAAGAAAAAGTTTCTCATATGTAGAGAACTGTATAATTATAACTTGTAGACTATGATTTAGGTAAGAAAAAGCCACGCATTTATCAGTTCTGTCGTACTTTGTAATTATTCCCCTTTGTTGTTGCTCGCACATTATTTAAACGACGCGTTTAGAAAAAAATAGTTTATTGCCGTCTTTATTTGTATGACGCCTCTGGCTTTTCGCAGCTAAATTCTACTTTACGTCTCAAAAGAAGCGTTTATATGAGAAAATTGAGTTGGCCAAGTTTTATTTATACTGTGAAAATCGTTTTAAAAATTTAAACAAAAATATTTCTTTATTCATAACGCGACATCTTTATGTGAGCACCTTAAATGTATTTTCCTGTCTGTAGTTATTATTGTTTGGATAAAACTCTTAATATTGTAATATTGTACGTACTATTTATACCCATTTTTAATACTCATTTTTTTCCAGGTAAGCCATTTAGTCGTCAGTTAAAATTACAAATTGAGTGTATGTGAGTATTTTAGAAATAAAATAAACATAAACAAAACATTTTTTTTAATATACAGGGTGTGCAGTAACCCTACCGACAAAATTTTAAGGAAAGATTTTCCAATAAAAAATAAAAAATAAAACCGTACAGATATACCGGGTGACAACGAAATTACTATCCAGCATGTGATTTTCTTCAGTGAAATAATATACCTTTGAAATTTTAGAATCTAATAGTATATCATATGATGCCAGTTTTGGATTGTTTCTGCCTATTACTTCTGGTTTAACTTTAATATTTTAAATGAAACTGTATATTTTCTAAAATTTAAATTTATTTCTGACATAAAATCTTTAGTATATGCATACCCTATCTTTTTTATTTTTAAAGAAAACGGAGTTTAAACAGCCCGAACGACTTTACAATAAACTGTTTCATGGATATTGTGTCGTCCTCTGGACCTTTTAAACGCCGTTTTCTCTAAAACTTAAAAAAAAATGTTATAGGTATATTATGTATGGTATCAGGAATGGCTTAAAGAATATAACTCTAAAAAAATAAATAGAGTGTTTCATTAAAATTATTAGGGTTATCATATTTAGAAGTTTAAATTTTACAGCACTTTCGGTTACACAAAGTAGAATTATAATGGTCTCTAAAGGTAGAGTCTTTTAAAAGAACTATTTTAGGCATTCTAGGTTTTTGTAATATTCATTTGTTTTCCTATGAAACAGCATATGCGTTCATTTGGGCATTTTCAAACGCCAAAACCAAAAAAGTTAGGTTATGGATATATTAAAGGTTTTATTTCAGAAATAACCTTTAGAATTTAAATCCTAGAAAATATACATTCTGTTTCGTTTAAAATATTAAAGTTTATATCCCTTGCGGTTAAACCGGAAGTAATACACAGATGGTGTTAATGTGTTACATCTAAAATTAGCATCGGTGATAAAATATGGGGTCTCCAAATTTAAAAACTATACGGTTAAACTGAAGGAAATAAATTGCTGGATAGTAATTTCGTTGTCACCCGGTATGTCTTAAACGTACCACTTTTTAAACTACTAAGTATTTCAATGTTAACGACATTAAGTAATCCATACAGAGTGTCAGGAAATTACACGTCAGGATTTCTGTGGGCGATTCTGCACAAAAAAATAATGTAACAGACTTTTATACAATTTTTTCGAAAACTCGAAATTTAACGAAGATACAGGATGTTGATTTTTTAAAGGATATTTTGATGCTCCTTATAAATTCTATATTCAAATTTATAAAACGATTCAAACAAAACAGTTCTAAGTCATTTTTCTAAAGTGAAGGACACTTTAGGCCCTTTGGCATTGACTACTGGCATCAAATTAATAAAGCAAATACAAAGAATCACTAGTGATATGTTCGCAAAATTTGATAAAAATCAGTACACTGAAAAAAAGTTATAAAAAAATAGAAATAAAAATGTTTCTTCAATATTTTGTATCTCCGTTAATTCTGAGTTTTGAATGAAAAAGTTTGTTGCATTAATTTTTCGAGCAGAATCGGCCATAGAAATCCTGACGCGTATTTTCCGGGCAGCCTGTATAAAAAAAAAATATATACCAAATAGGATTATTATATTAATTATCAGATTATTTAAACGCTATTTATATATTCATTTTTTGTTATTTGTCAATAAATCCTATTCGATTTTTTTTAATAGAAATAGGAAAGCCAAATTTAGCAATAGTACAAGAAATACAATTTATTTTCTGTATTATCTACTGTAACACTTTTCCCAAAGGCATTCTACTTATCTTTCAAAACTTGTCGGTAGCGCTGTATTGATTAGAAAGTGAATAAGATAGAAAACAAGTATCTACAACCATAAGCGCTGGAAGGGGGTGCAAGGGGGCGTACTTGCACCCTCCTGGCTTGTCAATTTCTCGCGACTTTGAATTTAACAGAACATGTTTAAAAAAGCACGTTTTGGTAGGTTAAGACTTTTTTGCTTCCAAATTTTTTGCACCCCATAAAAGTTCTGGCGGCGCCCATGTCTACAGACAAACAATATTATTACCTTTGCAGGAATAGTTAATTCTATTGATAAAAATTGATGAAAATTATATTTTTTTTACTTAAGTGGATATACACGTTTAGCTGAATTAAAAGGTATATCGGCCAGTAAAGCAACAACAAAGCAACCACGAGTAATCCTATCCAAATTGTTTACATGCCGGCAGTCGTTAGACCGTCTGCTTTCGACGCATTGCATTAGGACACCCTACAAATCTTGTACAGTGCATTTCTTTACTACCTCTTTTATTTTTAGAACAGATCAATTTAAAAAGATAAAATTTTGTAATATAAAATTGATGCATAAATAGGATATTTTAGAGTGAAATTAAGAGATAAAAATTTCAAAATGGCGGCTGTTTGAATATGAATATGAATATGGTATTTTAAAGAACTGTTTAATGGAAATATATTATACAGGGGGCTTCATTAAAAAAAATATATTTTTTTTTCTACCTTGTTTATTATCACAAGTATTACCATTAAAAAGATCTTTTAAGAAGCTTTAAGAAAACACCACATTAGGTACATCTAACTTTATAAGTTTGGGAGATATGGCCATCCAAATCAGGTATTTAAGTAAAAGTACCGCCATTTTGTATAAGGTGAAGATATTGACTTTATATTTTAGCGTTATAAAGTACTCGTCGGGAGCTTTAAAATAATCTGCCACAAAACCTTTCTTTTCATTTACCTTTTTTTTCCAAGATGGCGCCCAGCCGTCATTGATCGAAGTATTCATTTGTCAATTTTACTCTAAAATATAGTATTTATGCATCAATTTCATATCCTTTAGTTTACCTTTTTAAATTAATATGTTCAAAAATAAAAGGCGAAGGGACATTAAAGAAATGCACTGTATAAGACTTTTTATATATCTTGTTAAATAATAGGAATATTGGTTTTTCCAACGGGTTGGAACTGTCAAAATTTTCTGGCGACTAAAGAAATAGTTTCTAATAGGTACCAAAGTACCTAACACAATATAAAATAAAGCTTTTACAAGAGTTAAGTTTTGATTTATTAACCTCTGGTTCCTGGTATCTGCCAAAGCCACTACCAGTCAAATTTCATAGTCTCCCATCGCTTTTGCCTATGTTGGTATAATGCGCTGACAAACTTTCAGCTTTTACAAAATGACAAAGGTCTTGTTGCCTTTTCGGTGCTTTCTTCTTAGATATAATAGCGCAAGAAGGTGATCACTAGCGCAGATCATTCTTTCACCACTTATAAATACATAATAAATTGATACCGGCACCGACAGGCCGGTATGTGCAAAAAGCAATATTATACGGTACCGAATACGTGTCCGGCGCTGAGATTTTCGGTGTGTGTGAAAACGCCGTCTATCACCGACATGATAAATACAAATATAAAGGGTTTTTGGGCTATAAGAAATTGGTTATTATCGTTCTGTAGCGCTCGTTGTTAACGGTGACCGCCCTACCAACGTCGCTTTCAAAAAGTACGGACCAATGACGCCGCCGCGCCGGCCCAAATCCACACCAAACGGTAACTTTTAAGGATGCATTATCACCTGGTGGGCCTTGCGTGGGTTGATGTCTTCCCATATACGGCAAGTTTGCTTGTTAATATTGTGTCCCAAATCCGACCTCCCTTGGAATATTATTCTCATATCTGGGGCATGGCGTCCCCTACAACCCTAAGCATTCTTGATTCTATTCAAAGAAGAGCTATTCGTCTTATAAATGACCCTTCACTTACAGGAAGGCTCTTGCCCATCAACGGGCTGTGGGGATTTATCGCTTTTTTATAGGTACTTCCATGGCTTCTGCTCTGAAGGATTGTCCAGTATAGTTCCTCCACTCACGGTTCCCAACAGAGAAACTCGTGGTTCCGCGCGTATGCATCCCTATACGGTCCAACTGGACAGGCCCCGAACTTCCCACTTTGTTCGTTCTTTTATCCCTAGATTGTGGAACCTGCTGCTCGCGGAGGTCTTTCCTTTCCCCCAAATCTTCAAGTATTTTAGTCCCGTGTCAACAAACTCCCTCTTACCTCGCTTAAGACACCCACGGTACGTTAGTATTTAGGCTTTTAGCCTTTGTGGTTTGTCCAAAGATAACTAACCCGGTCATCCAAAAATGCGCCTCGTCACTAAAGATTATTTTTCGGCCAAAATTGGGGTTCACTTCCAAACGATTCGAAACCCAGTTAGCGAACAAACGGCGCTGTCCATGGTCATGAACTTAAAGTTCCTGGGTCAGTTGGATCTTGTACGGGTGTAAGCCCAAGTTCCGACGCAAAATTCGCCAAGTTGAAGGTTACGAAAGGCCGCCAAAATCTACCCGCGCCAATAGAAAAACCATTTAGGAAAAAGTAGGAACTTTTATTTAAAATAAGGTACTTTTGGTTAAATCGAACGTGATTTTAAGTTTTGTAATAATAACAAAAAATGTCAATTTATGCCTTTATTATATTGATGTAAAAATTTATTGATCTCTATTGAAAATTAGAAAAGGTGGGGGGTAAGAACATCCTGTGTCACCCAGTATAAATAAAATACCGTTCCAAAAACACCTCGTATAAAAACACGTGCTTTCGTTTTTATACCTTTATTAACAATCCAACGTAACTATGGTTACAACGACAAAATCTTTACTTGTCAATGTCTCGGAAGTTTACACCACAAAAGTCGAATCTATACTAACTGATCGGAGGTTTCCCATCGCCCTTTTATAGTATGTGGAAGAGTAAAGAATGATCTAGAATCTTGGAGAAATATCGCGAAAATTCCATAGTACAGGATGGCATAAAAGTTCTCAATGGATAATTCGGGCGTTTTCGGAAACCTTTGAAAGTGATGAAAGAACTTGGAAAAATTAAGGTAAATTATTTAAATAAATTAACAAACTAAATTAAATGATGCTAAACCTCTAAAAATTCTCTAAACACATTTTTGAAAGTCTGTAACAATACTTTATACTATTTTCACAGAATGTAGTAATGACCAGAATAGAATATAATGAACCACCCAATTTAATATGTTAAAAGTTTTGCACAAATGTAGCATTTATACTTTATTCCCACCCCTTCGACGACAGACAGAATCCTCTTAGAATTCTAATGGTATTTCTCATTTTTATTCGGCAGGGGTCGTTTAAGTACGCAATCTTACGTAATACTCCATCAACTATTCTCCTTAAGGACTGCAGTAATAAACCCTAAATTTTCTTTTTTGTAACTTCAAATCTACGATGATAAATTGCCAAAAACGTCTTTCGTGTGTAACTTGCTCATCAATTTTTGATTAATGTACTTTTCTAGAGGGATGGGACATGTTTTGTTTTTTCCTTAAACAAGTTTTATAAAGGTCGTGGTAAGTATTTCGTATAGTCAGTTTTACAATATCGTGTCAGTCCGTGGTTTAACTAAAGTTTTGTCATATTAATCTTGTCTTTTTAGCGTCGCACTATGGGATTGACGTCTATTATTTTGGCCAAGAAGCAACTTTAAAATTTTAATGGCTCATACTGTGTATTATAAAGTGGATACTCCAATCTACATGTACAAAAAATTATAAAAGGCTTAGACGACTTCCATTACGTTTAGGAAACTAAAAAATGTATTTTAAAAATAAATGAAAATCATACAAAGAAGAATTAAATATTAGATGAAAAGTGTTTTAGCTTTGCCGCACAGTTCCAATAATCCTATCCAAGTAGACATAAATATATACCATTTAATTTACTAAGTTTATTATTAGCCTAGTTTATTAAAAAAAAAAAGAAAAAGACTTTAAGGAATAAAAGCTATTGTTGTGTTTCCAATGCAAAGTCTCGCTACTTTTGTTAAAGATTTTTTTACCCTTTTCTTTATCAGTTTTTGTACTAACAATCGCCCTGCTACTTTTTGCTACTTCTGAGTGTAAGGACAAATACATTTTTTTGTTTTAATTTACAGGTATTTCCATAAAAATATATATTTTTTGTCCTACTCTGTATCTGTATATTAAAAATTCTGGTAAAAGATGCGGATACTACAGGGATTGACGCAACAAAACAGTGGTTTTATTTATTTTATACGTTAAAAAATAAAAAAATTAGGGAGATGTAAATTTAATACGCTTCATATAAAAATTAAATAAAAACAAAATATTCTTCAGATTTGGATGGTCATATTTCCAAAACTAATTAAGATAAACATATAAAATGTCGTATTTTTAAAGGCTTTCTAAAAAGTCTCTCTAGTGTTTCAATAAAAAAATCATACTTTTTGTCGTACCCTGTATATCATATGATAAGATCATAAAAATCCGATTACTGGGTAGAAAACTATAGAATTAACTTTACAAGCTGATATTTTAGTTTATTTTGTACATTTAAAAATAATAAAGTTAAAAGGTTGTGAAATTATAATTTGACACTCTTTACCCCAGATTTCCCAAGCCCACCTGTAATGATGCATATTATTTTTTTTTTAAATTCCTGTAATTAACACCTAATTTAAACTTAGATTGGTAAGTTTTAGAATTTTGTCAAAAAAATTTCATTTCTGTCCCATAGTGCGTCGTTTAAAATTTTATACCGAATTAGCTTTAACAATTGTGAATCTTTGTAAAAATCAAGGTCACATTGGTTGGACAGTAAACACACGGCTAGAACTAAAATTATATTTTTTTATCATTGTAAAAAACTATAAAATAAATGTTTGCATTTTAATGACACACAAACAACCAAATAAATATATAAATCATAGGAAACTAACGAACACCTAAATTTATTTTATGGTTATGTACGACTTTTTAAAATTTTGGTAGAATTCGACACGTTCGGAGACCTCGCTTATAGGCGACCAATTTAATCGACTTCAAGCGTGTTTTTTTGAACACAGAGTGCGAGTGAGGTAGAATGAAGTCGATTTGTAGAATACTACAGTACACGGAGTCCCGCTGCAGGTGAGTAAAGTTAAGCAAATATCTTTACTTAAATTAATAAAAGATAAAACACACAAAGTTGCCTGAAACGAATAAGGCAAACACTGTTGTTTGTTAAGTATTAGCTTTTGCTTAACTTAATTCTTTTGGCCCATTGATTTCTAAAAATTTACTGCATTTTTTTATCTTTGGACAATCCACAAAGGCTAAAAGTCTAAATACTAACGTACCGTGGAAGTCTTAAGCGAGGTAAGAGGGAGTTTGTTGACTACTTGAAGATTTGGGGAGGAAGGAAAGACCTTTGCGGGGACGTTTTATCTAGGGATAAAAGAACGAACAAAGTGGGAAGTTCGGGGCCTGTTCAGTTGGACCGTATAGGGATGCATACGCGTGACACCAGGAGTTTAATGGCATGTCATGTAAGAGTATTATTTGACAAAGAAAATTTGCTACATACTTGCAACGTTGCAGAAAAAAAACGGCCTTAAATATATACTTTATTTTCAAAATGATAGTTGCAGTAAGTCTAGATTAGTTTTTAGAACACTTTGGTTAATATTGTAAATTACCTAGGGTTTTATTGACGTATTTTTTTCTTTAATCTAATATTTCCATTATTTTTTATAAAAACTATAGCTTATGTTACATTTTTTTTAAATGGAGAAGAATACATTTTAGGATTATATAAAAATAGACATTATATTATATTTTAAATATATTTATATAATACAAAGTTATCCTACATCGCAAAATCGGCTATTTATATAATTTTTTGTTAACTAAGTGTCAACCAAATGACGAGGGTATGTAAGTTTTTTTAATCCGAGGCTTTCTGCAAAAACAGCATTTTTATAACTTTATTTATTCTAAAGTTATTTGCAATATATGTCGGTCAAAATATAGTCGGGCGTAATGCAGAGTGTATTACAAATATCAAATAATGACGTTACTATTAATATTAAACCACACGTTCTGCGGTTGAAAAATTAGGTTAAACTTGACACAATATTATGCAAAAGGCCTCTTGGTTTATTTAAACAAAATTTTTTTAACCCTAAATTTAACTTAAATAAACAAGTTCTTCTATTTTCGCATAAAGATCAAAGACAGCGCTCTCACAATTGCCGGTCAACGCTGGCCGCTGACGCTTAGTATCGTGGCCGAGGTCTTAACCGGGTTACAAAAATGGTGTAGTCGAATAATTGCTCACTCTGTGTTAACTAATTATAAATTAAATTTAGTGGTTTATTGTTTATTAATTTAAGTAAATTTTAAATCAAGCTTAGCATTTAACCATATTTAAAAGAATTAAAAATAATACAGGATGATCAAATTTAAGTCAGCTTTATTGCTAACTTCTCTTTTATTGGTGATATGAGTTTGGTAAAATTGGAGAACTAGTAGTATTTTTCTGCTGATTAACGTTCTGTTAACAGAAAAGCGAATAAAAATTCCATGTTTGGAAAAATGTACTATTTGTTCAAAGAAGACCCCTAAATACTTTTATCATTTGAGAGATCTATCAAGAAGTACCTATAAAAAAAAGCATGTAGTATATCCAATTGTTTATGGTTTTCGAAATTTAGCCCTCTTCAGGGGTTTAACTGGCATTTTTTAAATGAAATACCCTTTATATTGCATCAAAATAGAATTTATATATAAGAATAAGAAAATATAAGAAAGATAAATAAGACATAATCAGTGCCGAAATAGGAGTACTTAATGCCCTAAGCAATCCAGTTCTGTGCTGCCCCCTTCCCCCAAAAAAAGATCCTTACCCTTTTTAAACGTTAACTTTTACGTTTTAAGTTTTTTAAGGAGCAAAAAAATTAGGACACACCAATTTCATTTACATTTATACGTCATTGTATTTTATTTCTTTTCTATTTTTTCTGTTGGGTGCCCCACACAGCGGGATGCAATTGCTTAATTTGCTTATAGGTTAATCCGGACCTAGACATAAGCTCAAGATGTAATACGATTAAGTATTTTTGTTACATATTTTTTTCTCTTTAAATTGCTACTTTTTCTAACAAAAGCAAATAAATGTGTCTTTTTCTTAAAATCATATGATTTTGATATTTTTTTTATTGATATTTTTTTATTATAAACATTTTTTTGTTCGCTAAGAATTAAATATCCTAATTATAAAATTATTTCTTTTTAAACATTTATTTTCTTATTGTTTTAATAAAATTTGTTAGCTTCCTTTTTTATAAGAATTTGTTTTTATATAAATATAAAATCTATTATTAAAATATAAAATGTATAGTGAATAATATTAAATAAAGCTATTAATAATAATTATTTAAAACATTATTATTGTAAAAATACCAGTAATTTAAATGCGCTACCAATATTTATTTTAAAAATATGGTATATTAATTATAATACGTATTTGGTTTGTGTCAAATTTGGCTTTTACTTTTAAATAAACTTTTTTTAGATATTCCTATTTTTGTGCCGTTAAAATAAATATATATTTAATGAACTTAAATTAATATGTTGGGTTAATGTTTTTTTTTTCGGGTATAAATGTTTTTTATATAAAATTTTAAACTAATATATTAGGGAAAAAACAAAAATAACAAATCTCTGTTGGCCCAATACCAAGAATTGCTGTAACCTGTAATAAAGAATTTAAACAAAATGTTTTTAAGATGCGTATTTATTAATATATTCTTAATTTTAATTATTTAATTCTTATTCATTATTGTAAAAAAGTTTTAGGTACCGCGGGTGACTCAAGCAAGGTTAGAGGGAGTATGTTTACACGGGACTTAATTACTCGAAGATTTGAAGGGAAAGCAAAATCCCTTGCGGGCAGCAGATTCCACAATCTAGAGACTCTAGAAATAAAAGAACGAATAAAGTTAGAACATGCCATATAATTTAAAAAAATAAAACCAAAAACTTTGGAAAAAGCCCTACATGTAGTAGCCAAACGTCAGTAGTATTGTAGTTTAATTATTTAAAAGAAAAAAATTATAACCATGCAACATGATATTGATAATTTAATACCTTCTTTAAATATACGCCGTTAAAGTTTTAGTAAGTAATTTTTTATAATCTTTGTTTGTTTAAAAATGTCTTTTTATTGTTAGGTACATTTTTAAAAACATTGTGGAAAAAACAAATCTGCCACCTAATTAAAAACAGACAAGGTCTGATCAAAAGAATTTCTCTTTATTTTAACATTTATCGCACTGTATTCTTCTTGCAATAATAAATTACCTTTGTTTCTAACATAAATGTACTTAAAACACATCTAATGGCAACCCAACAAAAAATGCATCCAACAGGTTTCCGACTATATATTACCGAAATAAATCTTGATATTCCACTAACAAGAAGACCGTCTTACAATATACAAAAAAGGCAACATTAAGAGCACGGGGCTTGTTCGTAATTTATGAAACACATAGCACCGACGTCGGTAAAGGGGCTGATGTTTTATAGCAGTTCTATTTTCTTTCAAGTAGAAGCAACATCGAGCTTTTTGATACAACAAAAATTTGACGTATTTTTAAAAATAGAACATAATTGTATAAGTTAAAAATGTTGTAGAAAATTGAATTTTATATCAAAATTTAAAAGTAAAGGGTTAAGTTAAAAAACCTATCATTTTTTTTTACATAACGCATTACAATTTTAAAACGGGCATACGAAAGCAAAATTTAAAATTTAATTATTTTAAGGATTTTTTAAAAATTATTTTTCTTAACGCAAGTATATTTTAAACGTGCTAATGCGTTAAGCAAAATATTAATCATTATTCTTTTTTTTTTAGAAAAATTCGAAAAGCCCACTTCGGAGCATAATCATTACATATAGTATAATGGAAAGTCCTTTTCCGTGTCTGTCCCTAAGTCTGTATGTGTCAACGGATTTTAATGCAATTTTTTAAAGATAGAGTAATTCAAGAGTAAGGTTTATATGTATAATACTATGCTGAGCCGTTTGTTGGCCTAGCGTGTTAAAACGCCGGGGTCGTTGAGCGCACAACCGACGTAAAGTGGGTTCGAATCCTGTCAGTGTCCAAGGTCCGAAATTACATTGTAATTTTTTTCATGTGAAGTCGAAAAAAAATACATTTTTTTTTGCGGAAAGGTAAATTATTTTACTACGAATTTAACGCGTTTAAGCTAGTAATCTACATAATTTAACTAAAATTGGGCATTTTATATTGGTTTAATTTTTTTGAACGCAATAACAATACACATGTATAAAGAGAATTGCAGAAGGGTGAAGCTTAATTTTAATAGGGAGAGTTGTTTGGGGCTGTGTTGATTGATTTTTTTAATAGGAAAAATTGATACTTATCCTATTTTTATTATAGCGGCGGGGATAGTACAAACCGTGACTCTATAAATAATATATTAGAAAGGACCGCTATCTGGGTTTAATTGAATTTTACACGGAAAGGTTAAAACCTTTTAATATCAATATTTTAGGGGCAAACTAACTCATTTTTATTATTTAATCGATGTTTTATACAGTGTGAACATAAATAGCCCTCCCCCGCCTGCTACTTTTGTACCCTTAATTTTTTCTGTATAAAATTTGAGTATGACTTATGGGAGTATATAAACTACTATTTGATATAAAAACAATAGTTGCAACAATAAAGATGGCGGATAGGCGCCATCTTAGCAATCAAAACTAAATGTAAAGGGGGTCTTGGGGCATATCATTTTTACGCTCCTAACGAATACTTTCTAACCCGAGAATATAAAGCCAAAACCTTCACCTACTACAAAATGGTGGTACTTTAAAATTACCTAAAGTCCTGATTTGGATGGCCATATTTCCGAATCTAATAAGGTTAGATAGATAATGTGGTATTTTCTGAAAGCTCCTTTAAATATCTTTTAAATGAAAATTAAATATACAGGGTACTTTATTAAAAAAGTAAGTACTTTTTTTCATACCCTGTATATTATTATCAGTATCACCATTGAAAAGATATTTAAAAGAGCTTTAAAAAAATACTACATTATGTACATCTAACTTTATAACTTTCGGAAGGATCCTAGGATCCTAGTCCAGAAAACCGACAGGCCAGCATTGAAGCAAGAAACTACTACAATCAAACAATTTCTGAAGCCAAAGACTCCTTCGACAATCGTATTAAAAACAAAGTTCTTTCTTGCTAAAACGGCAGCAAATCTTTCTGGTCCTTTGCGAAAAACATAAGTAGGAATTTTTGTACCAGTTCTTTTCCACCACTAACTTTGGAAAATTAAATTATTTCTACCGCTAAAGGAAAGGCAGAACTATTTGCTAAACAATTTGCTGCTAATTCAACCCTTGACCCTCCCGTAAATCATCCAATTCCAGATATTACCCCAGTTCCTCATAAAATGCCTGATATTATTTTTAAGGTAAAACACATTAAGCGTATCTTTCTTCTCTTAACACCAAGAAATCGTCTGGACTGGACGGCATACCAGCAGTCGTTTTAAAAAAATGTGCTCCAGAAGTTGCACCAATCTTAACTCGGCTCTTTCGAATTTCTTACGACACAGGTATCTTTCCGGAAAGCTGAAAAGCTGCACGTGTTCAACCTATTCCCAAGAAAGGATCTAAATCTCTTCCATCTAACTATAGACCAATTTCAATTCTCTCAGTTCTTTGTAAAGTAATGGAAAAATTCATGAATTCACAAATTCTTAAGTATTTAGAAAAACACAAAAGTTTGCATGACATGCAGTATAGATTTCGCAACAAATGATCTACAGCAGATCTTCTTTCCTTCGTATCACACTGCTGGAATAAATCTCTTGAGTTTCTAGGTGAGTCCCAGGTCGTTGCTCTAGATATATCCAAAGTTTTTGACCAGGTCTGGCATGCCACACTTTTTAATAAACTTCCTATGGTCTTTCAAGTAAACTCTGTACTTGGCTCTCTAGTTATCTATCTTATCGACGTATATCAGTTATTGTGGACGGCCATTCTTCAAGCTTTCACCAAGTAAATGCTGGAGTGCCTCAGGGCTCAGTTCTGGCACCAACATTGTTTCTTCTTCACATCAACGACCGTCTCTCGTCTACAACTAATTCCATTCAGGTTCCTAAACCCATCACTAAACCTGATTTGGAAAACAAACGTAGAGCGATGCAGATATCTCTTTCGGAGGATCTTAATTTAATAGTGGATTGGGGCGCCAAAAATCTCGTCCATTTTAATGCATCCAAAAAAGTTTTACAGAGCAAGGACACCTCAATCTTGTGGGCGTCACATTTAAAAGTAACCTTAACTGGCATAAAGACATTGTATCTATAGCCACGGCAGCTTCAAAAAAGCTTGGATTTCTCTCGAGCCAAAAGTATTTTTCCCTTCTAATTTATACACTTTATATGTGCCTCAAATCCGACCTCTCTTGAAATATTGTTTTCATATTTGGGGCATGGCGTCCCCTACAATCCTAAGCATTCTTGATTCCATCCAAAAAGAAGTATTCGTCTTATTAATGATCCCTCACTTACAGAAAGGCTTCCCTCTCTTGCCCATCGTCGGGCTGTGGGGGATTTATCACTTTTTATAGGTACTTTTATGGCTACTGCTCTGAAGAATTGTCCTGAATAGTTCCTCCACTTACGGTTCCCACCAGAGAAACTCGTGGTGCCTGCGTATGCATTTCTAGACGGTCCAACTGGACAGGCCCCGAACTTCTCACTCTGTTCGTTCTTTTATTCCTAGAGTTTCTACAATGTGGAACCTGCTGCCCGCGGAGGTTTTTCCTTCCCCCAAATCTTCAAGTATTCAAGTCCCGTGTCAACAAACTCCCTCTTACCCTCGCGTAAGGCACCCACGGTACGTTAGTATTTAGGCTTTAGGCCTTCGTGGTTGGTCCAAAGATAAAAAAAAATATGGCCACCCAAATCAGGTATTTGAGTAATTTTTGGTACCTTCATTGTGTAGTAGGTGAAGGTATTGACTTTATATTTTAGGGTTATAAAGTACTTGTCAGAAGCTTTAAAGTTATATGCCACAAGACTCCCCTTTCCATTTATTTTTTTTTCCTAAGATGGCGCCCATCATTTTTACGTCAAAAAGTAGTAAATATCCTCTCATTAGTCATACCCAAATTTTATTACGGATACAAAAGTAAGCAGGGGGGACTATTTACGTCCACACTGTATATGTATTTTTAGCATAGATTGCTAGTCTGTCAATCAGGATCTTATGTAGAATGGCTGCAAGATTAAAAATAACTACATATGTCAAATACGCGGAAATATTATTTGACATAAAATGTATCAAATTGTGACGAAATTTGGCATTAACATGCCGTATCTGGGGTCGTATTGGTCGTAGAAAAACTATAAAAAAACTGAATTTTGTTTGTCTTTTTAAACCTACAAGTTTGCTTTCTACAGTATTTTTTACAAAATGCATAACTTTCGAGTTTAAATACAACAATGCAATGGGGAAGACTCGTAAAAGAAATACAAAATGAAAAGTTTTAGGAAGTTGTTTAAATTATCAATAATACTACTTTCTTGAACTTCCATTGTCTTTATTTTTTTTAATGATACACGACGTTTTGAATAGTTTCTACCTCGAATCGTTTTCAAGGGATAACAAACTGTTAAAATCATGTTTTTTTTTTGTTCAATATCTTTTTTTTTTAACGTAACTGTTACTTGTTGGGATTATTTAATAAAAACTTAATAGTAGAAGTTAAGATACACTTTATACCCTATACGTTAAGTTTTGATCTAAAATGAACATTATACTGCACTTTCCGGTATAGATTATAACATCCGTATGTGGGATTAATTGCAAACTTGTTTTACCCTTACATCCA